>APFE031054874.1:132803-146359 GCA_000404065.3 Pinus taeda
GGATATAACTCAAACATCATTATAAAGACAATAAGAGTGGAACCATAATGATAGTCATCTATTATTATTGATAAACAAAGAAGAATACAACCAAGTTCTAACGTCAAATCCTCCTTTGGCTAGGTCATCAGCAACACATGCCTTGCAAATCTTGTTAGGAATGGGGAACAAGCCTCTCTCTCCTTGGTTACTTGGACAAGGATCTCTTCATTAAATATTTAGCCTTATGGGGATGAAGAAGGCCTCTTGTAGCATGAGCTTAGCAATTCTCAGACTTTAGGACTTAGAATTTGGATCTTGAAGAGTAGAATTACTAACTAGCTTGTCAAAGGCAAAAGGACAAGCTTATATAGAGAGAGGACAAGGAGATAGGATTATCCATAAGATTCATGGGATTAGCCTTATCATTAGGAAGCTTCCATGAGAGGTGGAGAACTACTTCCCTTCTATGGAGATTCGAAGCCCAACTGAACTAACTCAAGATGGAATCAGTTCATGAATAGGTTAGGAAGAACCTTCGCAAGTTGGTTTGTTGAAAACTTTACCCAACTGTGCTAGCGCGAGTGCGACTCTGAGATAGAGCGCCAGCTGTCGCACCCTCTTTGGAGGATTTCCCCCATTGGTGCGAGTGATACACTGTGGAACAACGCCAACAGAAAAAGGGCTACTTTTATGGGTATTTTGCGGAAGGTGTCTTCAAGGCATATGAAGTACATACTCAAGGGGATACAATGTAGGTGTTTTCAGGTTATGTAACTTCTCACAGGTCCCCGAATAAGTCCTCTAATGTATGGGAGAAGGGGTAACGGGGACGGTGACAAATTACTGTGTAACATGGATGTTTGTATATTGGTTTCATATGTGTAGGATCTTGAAGACGAAGACTTGAGGCATCCCCTAAGCTAACTACATCAACTGATTGTTGGATATGCATTTGGAAACTGTAGCCTTTCAAACTCCTCTTGCATGTTATGTTGGGGCCTTCGTTTTGAATTTTGAGAGTTTTGAAGGTATGAAGAGGGAAAAACAGGTGGTGGGAGAAACGGTCAAGTTGCAGAGAAGACAACTGGGAAAGGAAGAAAGACCATGCAATTGTGGGGCAGTTGCGAAAAGGTGTCTGGAACAAGCAGAAACAACCGAGAGAACAAGGAGGAGGACGAGAAGTAGCCGAGGGGATAGACGGTCGAACGAAATTGGCAATTCGAGCAGTGAAGGAGTAGATAAAAAGAGAGAACAACATGAAGAAGTGGCTAGTATCTGAGGGATATCGAGGCATAGAAGAACCTGATCCGAGGACTGGAGCAGTGGCGGAAAGACCAAAGCTGGGCTCGGTCTGGGATCCAGAGCATTATGTGGTCACATTATTTTATGTATTTGCTCACAGATTTATGCCAAATGTATGTTGTAATAAATATTTCGTTGGGTTAATATGAATGAATACATAGAACAATTGCATAGTATTATGTATGTGTATTATTGTGATTTATGAGCCTACTCAAATTTTTTTATGTTGAGGGTCTTTCCTCGTATGAATATGATCTCTATAATGATATAATGTTATGATGAATGTATGCTCTAATATGTATATAGAGTAATGGTTGGGTCATACTTGATATCCCTCTAAACCCTTATTAGTTTTAGTCACAACATGCCTCAGGTGAGACTCCTTATCCTTTGGGGTAGGGTGAAAATGTCGGTGTTGTCCTAGACTACATCGAACCCTTCTTAGCCCCTTGTGCCTGAACCCAAGGTCTTTCCCTGATGACAATTTGTGCCAACAAATGGTTCCGTTGCCACGACCTAAAATCACAATAATTGGTTTGGAATATGGTGTCAAGGATATTTAAGAAGGAAATTCAGGATTGGTGGGATAACCAAGTAGATTGGTTTGTATTAGAGCTGGCTACTTGACGAAGCCAACCTATCGCTAAAGTGAGTGGAGAGATTTTGTACTCAGAGGCTGCGAGTGATTAGTACGAGATATTCTGGTGTAAGTTTCTAGAATAATTGTATAACTTGTTGAGGAGGCTAAAATTAAAGAATCATCGAGAAGGAACTACGCCAGCTCGTCACGACTGGGTTCCCGCAAACCTTGCAACACTTTAACACTTGGATAGTGAGTCGACAAGGGTAGTAGATTTTTGGGTACAAACTACCGTAGAAGTTTACGTAGTTAAATTCGCAATAGAAGACTATCAGTTCTTTTCAAAGGCGGACTTAGTGTTCAGATTGGGGTTAACAAGGAAACTAGTGAACAGAGTGCCTTTGTGAATTAAGATGTTGATGATGGAAGAAGGATTGTTACCTTTACCTAGAGCAACCATGGTAGCATAAAACCCCAGTACTGGGGGAAGGGTCTAAGGGGAGAATGCTACTGTTTGGGGAAATGTAGAAGCTACTGAAAGAATGGACATGGAAGGATTGTAGAGAGCTAGAGATATTAGGGAGAAAAGGAGAGCGCTATTAGCAGAAAAGTGGCAGAAAAGAGTGGTATAAGCACTGAAGAAAAGACATATGGGACCCCACCAAGTAGGAGAGGTGTCAGGGAGCCCAAAAGAAGAAAAGGGTATGGAGAAATATGCAAAACAAGAAAGGGATGTCGACTGGACAAATAGGAGCCAGGAGAATGACAAGAACTCTCCCTTATAGGTTGCGAGTAAGATGACGGAAGGAAGCCCTCACGAAAACTATGAAGAGGAGACAAAAGGTGAGATGTGCAATGTGATGAGAAGATTGTTTGTCGAGGATGATATGTCAGCTAGAGTTCAATAGTAGGATCCCCAAAGTTCAGGTAGTGTTCACCCTGACCTTCCCCTAGTGCTTTACAAAAACCCTAACAAAATTGTTGCTAAGATGATTAAAGTAATACGAGTACACAGTGTGCACAAAAAATATAAAGCGAGTTTTAATACATCTAATAGCAGTGGGCCTAGCAGTGTTAGTAATATGGGGTTATAAGGATTTCAACAACCCAGAAACCAAGGATCTGTGCTCCTGGCACACACCTGAATCAACATGGCAAGGTCCTTTACCAGATATTGTGAGTTTGCTGGTAGAGGGAATGAAGACGTAGAACAACATCGGTATCTGTGTGAAGCTATATGGTGAGAATGCCAAACACCAGATAATGTAAAGTTAATTGAGTTCCAGACCACATTAAACAAAAAATCTCTAAGATGGTTTATCAAATGGGCAGAACAAAAGCATAATCCCTTAGTGGATGACATTAAGAGAGGCTTCGTTCAAGAATTCAAGTTGCCATAAACAGAACAACACGGACTGTCTGAACTATGGGAATCAAGAAAAAAAGGAGAGACTTCTTAATAATTGATGCAGAGGTTTAAAGATTCTATTGGCAATCTAAGCTATACCATAGATCCCAATCATTAGATGGATTGGTTTATTAAAGCACTCCTACCCCTTACAAGAACACCATTGAAACAACAAAAGATTGAACTCTCCAAGATTCCTTAGAACAAGCGTCACGCATAGAAGCCATGGAAGGGTAACCACATGAGTATCGAGGAGGGATGGGATTGCAAGACCCATTGATCATGGGCCTCCAAAATCAAATTGCCAGTGTAACAGAGAAATTAAAAGACCTACAACCAATTCAACTAGTAAGACCCAATGTATGGTGTACTCACTGCCTGGTGGAAGGTCATGTGGTGACTAAATGCCCAAGGCTAAGAGGCACACATGGTTCAAGGAGAATTTCAGGATCACCAGGGGCCCCGCCAACAGCAGGAGTTGCAGTAGTGGGATTGCAAGAAGCTTTCCCAGGATGAAACATGCAAGACTACTATGAAGTTTGTAGGAACTATGGGCATTTTTCGTGGGTATGTACAATACTACAAAAGTATTCCAACGTACCTAACAATAGATACTATGAATTTTGTTCATCCACAATACACCACACTGACCAATGTCGAGCATTAGATGCCTTAGCAGAGCGGTTAGACAAGTCCACATTCAGAATCAATGAATATGGTCGTGGGGGACAAGGAGGAGGTATAAGAGGAGGAAGAATAGGGGGTAGAGGACCTATAAGGTGCTACAATTGTGATCAGGAGGAACATGTTTCCAGAGACTGTGCACTCCCAAGAAGGCCTTGGTGATCAAAATGCAGGGTCAATGCACATTCCAAAGAGGATTGTCCCGAGTTGATTGCAAAATGGGAAGAAAGAACCAGACAGTGTGGAACTAATTTGATCAATTCAAAACCACAAACTGTTGAGATGCTTCTAGTAACTAATATAAATATAGTTACCAGAGGGGGTAAGAAGACAGGGGATGATCGGGGTATGGTAGACTAGCCTTCAAATGTTTGGGTAGTATCACCAAAGCAGTCATACAACCCCACCAAAAAAAAACAATACTATCAGGAAGCGGCCAAGTTATTTGATGGGTTAATAGAGATAAAAGGAGACAAGAAACATGGCTCAGGCATAGTCCGTAACACTCGACCAATCGAAGAATGGTTTAGGCTATTTTTGAAAATTGTTGATAATGTACAGATAATAAAGGAGTTGCGTAGGAGTCTGAAAGTAGTATTGCCAAAGGACGAAGAAAAAGGGGAAACAATATTGGAAAACCTACCAGAAAGACGTTCAAGAAGGGTACGACGGAATAAGAAGAGAACCAATAGAGAATTCTGGATTGATGCTCAAGTCATAGGATTCCAGATTAAGGATACAATGTTAGATATGGGGTCAGATGTAAACTTTCTACCCAGAAAGACATGGGAAGTGTTGGGGAAGCCGCAACTTAAATATTCACCAATACAACTATGGATGGTGAATCAATATTGTATCTTGCACATTGGAAGGTTGGAAGATGTAGAAGTGGATGTAGCAAGGGTAAAAACTTATATTGAATTTGAAGTAATAGATATAATGGGTGATAAGGACCCATACCCAACACTTCTTGGTATCGACTGGGCATATGAGAACTATGCTATCATTGACCAGAAGAAGGAGTTGATGATCTTTAAAGTAGAAGGGAAAGGGTAATACAACTACTAGATCGATATCAAGGACCAAGGTTCACCAAACCTGTGGATGATCAAGACGAGCTGGGAATGCTAGATAAACTGTATAGGCTAATGACATGAAAAAGAGAGGAATACATAAATCCCACAACAGGAGGATCAGTTAGTTGGAGGAGCATGCAAAGTTCAGAAGCTGGTTCAGAAGCCACTTGGGATGCACGGAAACAAGGAGGATACAAAATTGATACCAAACGCTGCGCCAAGATATGAAGAATAAACTGCATTGGAACAGAGGTAAGAAATTATCCTACCTTCCATGACATCAAATCAATAGACACTTTTCTAAATAAAGTGGACAAAACCATAAGGGAAGATCACAAAGTCCTGCTATTAGATATTGCATTACAAGCCACCCCAACAAGGTGGTGGAAAGCACATCACAACACTTTACGTGAATGGGAGACTATCAAGCGATCCATGAGGGAGAGGTTTAGACAAGAAGGATACCGACCACATGACAATGTGAAGTATAGAGGAAACTCAGGTCCTAGAAAAAATTTAGAGGACTGCACAGAGAAATGGGAAAAAGAGAAAGTACCAAAGGGAATCTCGGTGCATCTATTCATACATACCTTGGGTACAATTCCACAAGCATGGTATATACAGGAGGAAATTTGTAGACAGATAGTAGACTGGGATATCATGGCTAACCAATTCAGCACCAGTTTCTCATTCAAAGATAGTGATCAATGCCTGACTGAAACCTTGTATGCCATTAAAAGGATCCTATTTACTCTGGGACAGTTATGGAAAGGTTGCGTTGATGAGAAATTCCTATAGTATTTCTATGAAGCAGGTTATCCAAAATATATGTCTTGCGGCAAGGTAAATGTAGATCCAGAGGAGGATGATCTAGAAGGACTTAGATACCCAAATTTTCAAGAAACGGAAGGTAAACGAGATACTCAAGAGAGCCCTTCAAGAGACTCTGCACACTTGCTCCGAGTGAAGTTGCAAAAGAATAACATTGGCTCAGAAAATAAACCTAAGATGAAATCCATTGGAGATTATTGGGATGAGAAAATAACTAAGGAAAATGTTGACCTTCTACATGAAGATGAATATTTATTTCCAGCCTCTGTGGCTGAATTGAAAGGAATAAAAGGGGACATCGGAGAGACGTTGAAGCCGGATGCACGTCTAGTGAAGCACAAACCATATTGGCTAAACCCAAGAGTGAAAGAGAAGGTCAAGAAAGAGATTGACTAAATGTTAGAAGCCAGACTGATATTCTTGGTGGACGAAGCAAAATGGATTAGCCTGATTGTAATACAGAATAAGGAAGATGCCATGGAAATCAAAGTCTGTGTAGATTACATGAGCTTGAACGATGCACGTGTACATGATTCGTTCCCAACGTTGTTCAGTGATGAAGTTCTAGATAATGTTTCAGGGAATGAAGCATATTCTTTCATCGATTGATTTTCAGGTTATCACCAGGTCTGTATAGTGGAAGAAAATAAGAATTAAACACCATTCATGAAAAAATGAGGGTCATATGCCTGTCATGTAATTCCATTCAGTCTGAAGAATGTGCCAACTGTTTTCTCATGGATTTTCATAGCTCCCTTTAGAGATTATATTCGTAGGTTCTTAGAAGTATACATGTACAACTAGATGGTGTACATTTTGCGAACAAAACACACTAGTCTACTACGAGTCATGTTTGAAAGGTGTAGACAGTTACAAATCTCCTTAAATCTCAAGAAATGGATATTTGCAGTCCATTCGAAACATTACTAGGCCATATTCTTTACAAAGATGGGGTGTGTGTAGATCCTGCAAAGGTTGTGGCAATTGTAAATATGGAGCCACCAAATAATGTAAAGCAACTGTGATCAACACTTGGCCATACAGGATATTACCGTCGATTTATCTAAAATTATGCCTCAATTACGACTCCTATGGAGCCACTGTTGAAGAAGACAGAAGCTTTCAGGTGGATGGACGCCTATCAAGTGACACTAAACAAATTAAATTTAAAATTGGTAAGTGCCCCTATTCTTGTATACCCATACTGGAATAAGCAGTTTCACGTACACATTGATACATCAAGAATAGCATTAGGAGCAGTACTAGTGCAACTTGGAGAAAGAAACATGGATCACCCAATTTACTTTGGCAGTTGGAAACTGTCAACAACCGAGAAGAACTACACAACAACAGAGAGAGAAGCACTGGAAATGGTTTACTCTCTACAAAAATTCAGACACTATCTTCTAGGAGCACCATTCAAGTTCTTCACGCACTCAACTTTAAAATATCTAGTGAACAAGCCAGTGTTAGAGGGTAGAATCTATCGATGGTTACTATTGTTCCAAGAGTTCACATTTGAGGTGATCATAAAACCAGGAAGGTTAAATGTGAGGCCAGACCATCTATCAAGGTTAGAGTCTGGAGAAAATGAAGGACCACTAGACGACCAACTACCAGATATTGACTTGTTTCGAATAGAATTCATTCTAGACTACTTACAAGAGATTGTTGTGTTACTAACAATAGGATACTGCATGGAGGGATACACGTCGATGCAGAAATGACACCTAATAGTGAGAGCAACAGATTATGAATTAATTGCAAGACATCTATACAAGCTAGGCCTTGATCAAGTTCTGCGATGTTGTCTGCTTCAACATGAGAGACAAGAAGTGCTATGGGAGTGCCATGCTGGAGTTGTGGGAGGCCATGTTGGGGGTAAAGATACCAAAAGGAAAATATTGTAGGCCAGGTTGTGGTTATCTGCCATCCATAAGGATGCTAAAGAGTATGCAAAGATTTGTGATGTTTGTCAGAGAGTCGAGACCATCACATTAGGATGAACTACCTTTAAATCCAATTCACACTGTACAAATCTTTGAGAAATGGGTAGTGTATTTCATCGGCCCTATCATGCTGCCAACATGCCATTCCCATGCCAGATACATCATAACCGCTACAGAGCACCTTACTCGGTGGGCAGAGGTAGTGCCAGTCAAGGATTGTACAACCGATATTGCAACAAGATTCATTTTTGAGTGCAGTATATCCAGATTTGGATGTCCAAAGAGCCTAACCAGTGATCAAGGGACTCATTCCATTAATGAAATTGTCGATTCTCTCCTAAATAAATTCATGGTCCAACATAAAAAAAAGTGGCCCATACCACCCTCAAGTTGATGGAACAGTTGAAGCATTTAATAAAATACTTGAGAGGGGTCTGGAAAAAATTGTGTCAACAAATCAAGACAACTGGGATGAACGGGTGCCAGCAACATTATGGGCCTACATAACGAAATTAAAAAAGACACATAAGAAAACATCGTTCCAACTAGGATACAATAGAGAAGCACTAGTACCAGCAGAATTCATTTTCCTGAGAATTTTTATCTCTCAGTCCACCAAAATGGCAGATGATGCAACTTTGAAAGAGAGGATGGAACAACTAATGGAAAAAAATTTAGGCATTTTGCTAGGAATGAATGTACCTTGGATATAATATTAGTTGCAGAACACTGCTGCCAAGGGGAGGTGCTTAACTGGTCGGCCTTTGTACTGAATGAACTCTTTGAAGCATGTGAGGACATTTACAAGAGAAGCGCTAATTTCATAGCTGGCTACATACTAATGACTCTAGCAATGTGGAAATGGTGACTGCCAAGAGGAAGGGACATGATGCAAATTAGATATGACCAACCCATAGCGCTCAGATATGATCCAGGGAGAGCATCAAGGGACCCCAACTAAAAAGAAATCAATGAGGTCACCTTCACCGAATGGTATGGGTTGATACTAATCACAATCAGGATGGCGGGAAAGAATACCCAGACAACTGCTGGATGAGTTTTCATAAGATATTTGGTTTGGGGTTACCCATGGTCATACATACTTCAAACAGAGATGCGTCCACCCAGAAACATTTCAAATGAGGTAGCATAGATTTGTTTTATTAGAAGCAACATTCCATAGAGAGGTTGGTTCGTGGCCAAGGGTTGTGTGTGAGATCACTAAGGGAAAATACATATACTTATTTGAAGGAATGAGGCTGCAACCGCTAACGAGAGAAGTATCAGGAAGAAAAGGGAAGTGATAGATAGAGGATGATCTGGAGCCGATGGTTCTTTAGATGGAGCAACAAATTGCCGACAATAAGAGATGCAAAGACTCCGTCCAATTTCAAAAGATTGATGAAGAAATCACCACCATTCAGGCCTGAGTCGAACAAATAGAGGAGCAATATGCAAAAACTAAGAAGAAAATGAGAGACCTCATACCTCCAGTTCACCTACATGTCCTTGCCCTAAAGGAAGTCTGCAACAACAACGAAGAATAATGGAACTATAAAGAAGTAGGTTGAGTCAACTAACATCCAACACAACAGTGGAATTCATCAAACAGGTTGACTCCATAGCGATTGCATGGAAAGAAGCACTCAACGAATACAACAATTTCAAGCAAGAAACGAAAACAACTGTTCCTAAATTTGGGGCTTCGTTTGGAAAAGGAGGCTAGGAGACTGTAGAAGAAGCAGCTGAAGCAGTAGCCCCTTAGCAGATGGCAGAAGAAGCAACTAAAACAATAACCCCTCAAAGGGAAGAAAAAGAGCAGCCACAAGCAGAAATACTCTCAAAAACAACAACAAGACCCACAACATAGGAGATAGATTGAATCAGGGATGAGTCAAAGAACTGTTGTTGGGGCCTTTGCTTTGAATTTTGGAAGTTTTGAAGGTATTAAGAGGGAAAAATAGGTGGCGGGAGCAATGGTCAAGTTGTAGAGAAGACAACTGGGAAAGGAAGCAAGACCATGTAGTTGTGGGACAGTTATGGAAAGTTATCAAGAACAAGCAGAAACAACCAAGCGAACAAGGAGGAGGACAGGAAGTTGCCAAGGGAATAAACAACCGAATGCAACCGACAATTCAAGAAATGGATGAGTAGATAAAAGGAGAGAACACCATGAAGAAGGGGTTGGTATCTGAGGAAGTCTGGTCCATAGAAGAACCTGATCCGAGGACTGGAGAAGTGGTGGAAATACCAGAGTTGGCCTCGGTCTGGGATCTAGAGCATTCTGTGGTCACGATATTTTATGTATTTCTCATGGATTTATGCTGAATGTGTTGTAATGAATCTTCCGTTGGGTTAATATGAATGAGCACATGCACCAGTTGCATAGTATTATCTATGTGTATTGTTGTGATTTATGGGCCTACTCAAAAGTTTTATGTTGAGGGTCTTTCCTCGTATGATATAATGTTATGATGAATGTATGCTTTAAGATGTATATAGAGTAATGGTTGTGTCATCCTTTATATACTTCTAAACCCTTCTTAGTTTTGGTCATGACACACCTCGGGTGAGACTCCTTATCCCTTGGGGTAGGGTAAAAATGTCGACATTGTCTTAGACTACAACGGACACTTGTTGGCCCCTTGTGCCTAAACCTAGGGTCTTTTCTAGATGGAAATTTTGTACCAACATGTTATATTACAATTTGCATGATATAGAGAGTATCTTAGAATCTTATCGTGCACTTATCACACACATATTGCACATGTTTGTATAGTGATCCTTGGGCAAGGATCATAGAGAAACAATTGCTTGTGTTTGGATAATTCTAACTATATCAACATAAATCCTCTCCCCCTTTTCTTGGACGATTTTTACACTCATTTTTAACACAGTTTTTTCTTTTAGCAATTTTATAGTGTATGGTGGTTTTGTAGTTTTGGTTAAGGAGCTACTGTTGTATTCTAATTATACATGGTAAATCGATTAACATTTAATGGGTTTCATGGGATACACACACACACACATATATAAGAACATATTGAAAAAAGTTTGCTATTTTTTCTGGTTTGGGTTTCTACCTAGGATACAATATGTGTCAATGTGTGTGTTTCCTATTACATCTTTTATGTTTTATTAAGAATCTATTAGCAACAATTAATTGTACATGCTTAAAACCTACATATAGTATCAGAGTATTTTTGGCTTCAACGGGGTGCCTTTATGGCTAAGGGGTTTCACGCGAGCCCATGGTAAACTTTTTAATAGTGGAAGATATTCAGAAGCGACTATTGTGGTAAAATAAAAAGGTGATTTGTTCAAAGATATAGATCGAAAAATTCAATGTGAAGATTTTTGAGCTGTGGAAGATCAAAATGGAAGATATTTTGTTGGGAAGATGTTATGTCCCTATAATACTAGTGATTCCTCCATTACTATTGTCATTGTATCCCTTATTGTTATTATTGTGCCCCATAGAATCCCACTATTGTTATTTGTGTGCCTTTATATTATTATTGTTAGGTTGGCTTGGTTATATTGTGACCCCTTAGACTCCTATATATAGAAAGGAGGTTTTGTCATTTGTATCATCCAAGAATTGTTCATTTGTGTAATGTAGAGGAGGTTTCCCCCTCTAAGAGGCTGAATTCTAAGGCGTTGATCTATATTTTCTATCTTTTTATGAGCTGGTTTCATAACATTTGGTATCAGAGCTTTGGATTCTAGGGTTTTGCTGCTCCAAATAGGTCATTGTGGAATTTTCACTATAACTTTTTTCTGTGACGTTTCAGAAGCGAAAAAAAAAACCCATTTGAGACGAAATCTTGTTAAACCTCGGGTCCTAATTTCATATATTGGCTCACTATATTTTCGAAGATATGATATGAGGAATTTAAGGTTTTTGCAAGCTCCAAAATTTCATCTAAAGCAGGTCATCGTGGAATGTTCAATATAATGCTTTCTCTACGAAGTTTCAGAAGCTAAAAAAAAACCCATTTCAGAAGAAAAATGGAAAGCAAAATTATGGAAACAAGGAAGCCTACCACTCACAATCATAGAGATGGAAGTGTTGCTGCCCCTAACCATCCACAACCTACAAGGTTAACACCACAACAATTGGAAGAAAAAAGAGCAAAAGGGCTTTGTTACAGTTGTGATAGCGAATACACTAAAGGTCATAAGTGTGCCGAGAAGAAATTATTTTACATAGATTGTGAAGAGAAGGAAGAAAAGGAATAAGAAACTTCAAAAGAAGAGGATATACACCAAGAACAAACCCTAGAAAAATAAGAAATAAATCTGACCATATCTCTTAATGCATTGGATGGAATTACCACTCCTCAAGCTATCAAGATAGAAGGGAATATCAAGAAGAAAAAGGCAATAGTGTTGATTGATTCAGGAAGTACCCATAATTTTATTCATTGTAAGATAGTCAAGGAATTGAATTGCTTCCTATATCCAACACTAGAGTGTCAAGTGATGATTGCAAGTGGAGGAACCATAAAATGCTTAGGAAAGTGCCATAATATCACGCTATCCACGGGAGAATATGTATTGAATAGCCAAATCCTTTCCATTCCAATGGGTGGTGCTGATGTCGTACTAGGAGTCCAATGGCTACAATCCTTGGGTACAATAGCTTTTAATTTTCAAGAAATTTTCATGAAATTCTCTGCAAAAGGAAAGGAAGTTAAATTAAGGGGTATCATAGGGAAACCGGGAAAGATAATCAGCTCTAACGGAATGACAAAAATTCTAAAGAAAGAACAACAAGGCATAATTGCACAATTATGTTCACTAGAGGTTCCCACATTGAAACCATCCATTTCTCCAGATCTCCAAAATGTCTTAGACAATCATTCCAAGGTATTTGAGACTCCCAAAGGCCTCCCACCTATTCATGATCATGATCATGCTATCAATTTGATTCTAGGAAGTGTTCCTCCAAACATCAGGCCTTACAGATATCCCTATGTCTAAAAGAGTGAAATTGAATGTATGGTTGCAGAAATGCTAGAGGCTGGTATAATTCAACCTTGTCAAAGTTCTTTCTCTACTCCAATAGTATTCGTTCACAAGAAGGATGGATCATGGCGCATGTGTCCAGATTATAGGGAGCTCAACAAGCTCACTATTAAATATAAATTTCCCATTCCTATCATTGATGAATTATTGGATGAATTGCATGGATCAATTTACTTCACCAAGTTGGATCTTTGTTCAAGATATCATCAAATCAGAATGAAGACTAAAGACATTCCAAACACAACATTTAGAACTCATGAGGGTTATTAAGAATTTTTGGTCATGCCTTTTGGCCTTACTAATGCACCTTCTACATTTCAAGGTTTGATGGATTCCATTTTCAAACCCTTAGAAAATTTATGTTAGTATTTTTTGATGATATACTAATATACAACAAGTCTTGGAAGGATCATGTCCAACATGTTGACATGGTGCTCAAACTATTGGAGGAGAAACAATTATATTCAAAAATCTCCAAATGTTTCTTTGGAGTACAAGAGGTGGAATATCTGGGTCATATTGTATCTCATGAAGGTGTTAAGGTAGACCCTAGAAAAACTAAAGCCATTAAGGAATGGAAAATCCCCACATCCATAAAGCATCTGCGAGTATTTCTCGGGTTGACAGAGTATTATCGCAAGTTTGTTAAGAATTATGGAAGAATAGCAGCACCTCTAACAACATTATTGAAGAAAGATACATTTTCATGGACT
>APFE031054874.1:155416-177455 GCA_000404065.3 Pinus taeda
GTGACAAGTGCTCAGATGGACCTTTTCTTTTAAGGAGTCGAAAAGGAACGAAAGTGACTACTCTGGAAATCTAGACAGGGGGATTACCAAACCAATCACAAAACTACAATATACACCTTGGTGGTAAATTAAAGAGAAATTACCAAGGACTTTACGTATGATAGTCAATCTTCTTGAATGCTGTGTTCAGTGCATTGTGATCGATAGGGCGGCAGGCACGGCTTCCTAAGGATAAAGGATATCAAACTATTGTGGTCTACCAATATATACTCGACGGTACGGGGAGCACAAGTCCGTACTGGCACTTGTCGTATCAAAGAGGAGGAATCACCCAACCTTCAATGAAAACAATAGTTACCAGGTTTTACGATGCCAGAACGTCTCTAGCCTAGACTTCTATATGTGCTGGATTAGGTTCCAAAGCATTTTTATGTTCATTGAGGTTTATTTTAGAGTTGATCTTTCTTAGAAGTTTGTCTTTCAAGGTTCACCACGTGATGTAGATTTAAAATTCCTAAATATGCAATCTAAATGATAAACAATCATTTGTTTTCTTTTAGCAATGAAAATCCTGGCTACTAAGGAAAGAAAAGTACAATTCTTTCAACAGAGAGCAGAGAGCACACACTAAATGCACTTTTCTAAATCATTTTCCGCATGCAGTCTAAATGCAAATGCACATGCATGTATTTGTTTTTCCATTTCCTTAATGTGAGAATTCCAAAAAGGAAAGCTAAGTATATATTTGAACTATTTTCTTCAAAGCGATACTTCAACAATTTCTTTTTAAAAATAAAAGGAAGATTAAAACGACACTTTCGATTTCAAATGGAAAACTGTTTTTGACACTTCAAATATTGACAATTCAAATCAAATACAATGTCAAAAGTACAATCAACTATCTAAAAGAGGAAGACTTTACGAAACTCTTTTTCTTGACTCAAAACGACAGTTACGACACTTTTGAATCAAAAGACGACAGTTCGATTAAGCTACTCTTGACAAAGAAGGACTGTAAATGATGAAAAATACATAAAAAAACATTTACAAATCCTGATCAATGGAGGCTGAATAATGTAAAGGAAGAAGGCTTCAATAATGATATACTGATCATAAGCAACAAAACTACTGAATAGAGATGAAAACAAGGAGAAAAAACCAATTTCCTAGGAGGAAAACAGTATCATCCAATCATCGCACATGTCTTTAAGGGAAACAGGGATGCATCTCACCTGAAACACATGGGAGGTGCGATGCATACATGCTACCAGTTACAGACAGTATGATGGGCCAAGGAATGGAACTGAGTTTGGTTTGTGCTCAAAATTTGTAGCTAAGTTCAGTTATTTTAGCTAAGCTATGATAGACAGTAAAAACAAAGTATAAGGGTATGATCTTAGGAGGTTATTGAGCTACCAAAAGGGGACTTAGGATGTTTGCAAGTCAGATGTTCAGTCCATAAACCAACCTGGAGATTGACTAAAGCAGTGTTGATCTACTTTTCACTTGCATAGCAAGTGCAGTTCGAAGCCTAGCTGGCTTAACTTCAAGCTATGTCTGTAGTTTATAAAGCAAACAAAAATAACAAACAAAAAAACTAATCGCTCCCCAGTGCAGTCACCATTTTGTTTCCGAGAAAACTAGTGTATTTTCAATCTGCTAGTCCCACTAAGACGGGTAACTATATTAGAAATAAGAAATAAAAGTAACTTGTGTTTTCTTTTATGTGTGATAGATAAGAGAGAAGCAGAGAGCACCAACTTGAATCTTTTTCTTCGATCCTTGCTTTTTTCCTCTCTCCCTTGATAGATCTTGCCACTTCTTTCCTACTTGTCCCACTTTAGAGAATACCTGTGGAGGCAAAGCAAAAAAACACCATCAAAGCATAGAGATCTATAATACCATAAACAATGCAGAATCAGAAATACATTAGCCATATAATTGCATTCACAAATAGCAAGATTCACAAATACACAAGTATATATGGACGAAAACTCAAAACTTTATTGATAGTAGAAGAGAGGATTACAACCCAACTGTCTGATCCAACATCATCCTCCCAGCATGAAAGCCCTCTTCACCTCATGAAAGTAAGATCACCCAAAAATATAATGTCTTAAAGAGGAACCAACAACACTTCCTTACTAATTACAAAATTCAAGCCTCTAGATCTCTCAGATGAGGGATCCATATATAGATGTCTTGCAAGGGGGTGAGCCAACTCTGGGTTTTTTATTAGTGTCATTTCACTGATAGTTCTTGGTTCCACTTGGAGATTTCTTTGATCTCTTACTCATCCCTGGGTGAATTCAGAGAGGCAAGTGTCATAGGAGAAGTTTTTAGAAGACTCCATGAGCATCCACTTAGCAAATTGTCTTTGCCATTTGTCTCTTCTCACTCATCGCACCCCACAAAAGGCTCTTTTAGTATGCATCACACCTAGCTAGTGTGGCAGCCAGTATGCATCACACCTTGACCATGGAGCAGTTAGTATGGCCCAATTTTGGCCAGTTCTGAGTAGTTTTTCAGGTGGAACTTCTAGGAAATGATGTAATCAGTTGACCATGATCCTTTAGGGTATGAGACAACACTTTTAGGGATTAAAGAGCCCTTGGTTTATTGACATATATGATTGGGGTTGCCGTGCCCAAATATGTATATAACATAGTGGAAGATTACATTGAGCATCAGCAACAATTTCTCCAACTCGTAAAGGATAACCTCACCTTGGTGCAGAATAGAATGAAACAGCGGGCAGATCAACATCACAGCGAAAGAAGTTTTGATGTAGGTGATTGGGTATTCCTATGGCTACAACCATATAAACAAATGTACCTCAAGCAAGTTGTTGACACCTAATCATTAGGATTGGGTGAACAACTGCAATTGATGTAAATAAATAATAGAAAAGATGAAGAGTCACCGGGAGATGAAATGAACATCTCTCCCTCATGTATATAATAATGACCAAACTGAATGAATATCATGATTTGTTTTGAGGAGTTACCTCCTGGCCTGACATGGTATCAGAGTCAACCCTATTTTTTGTTTTCTTCTATCATGTATCTCCTTCTTGCCTCTGTTCTGCATTTTTGTAGACTGTCAAATCTCTGTAATACTGTCCCTATGTCCCAAATTTTTTGCACTACATCCTCTGTCTACCCTCAGTGCATTACAATTTTTTTGAACTATCCCTTTGTGTGTTCAGATAGAATGCCGAATTATCTATGCGTTCCATTTTCTCTGCATTCAACATTGAGTTGTGCGTTGAACAAATTGGTGAATGTTGAATTTTGGAAATGCAAGTAGAAGCTATAAAAAAAATGGGGCAGTGACCAATTGCGTTTAAATTGATGCATGGATTTGAATAGATTTATGTCGATTGAATAAATTTTGAGGCCGTGGTGAACCTGATATATGGAAGATCGTATGGAATCTCTGTAACTCATATCCTTGTGACTAGAGAATAGGCATATAATTGAGTGATAAGTATAACCCGCACTCTGCTATGGTATGGTCTGCATTTCTCCAAGTAAGGGACTACATTTCTTTATGATAAGATCCACAGTTTTCCAAGGCTCGCAGGCCCTCAATTCTTTGAGCTTGCATACTGTGAGGCTCACACCATTGGTTGACATACTCTATGCCCTGACGTGAAGCAGTGAAAGTGTGGTGAGCGTGGAATGTGTGTTAGCTTCCTGTATATGCCGACTGACAACTTTTGGTACTGTGAACATAGATTTGAAGACTAAAAATTCTGTTTTTCTCTACTCTAAGTGTTGATTGTTGCCAGAAATTCCTACTATGTTACATTGGAATTTTTGAAGGGATTCATTTGGTAAATTGAATGTTGTGTCTATATTGTGTCAAATAATTCTAGAAGATTGTATGTGGTGAAAGGTGAATGATATTACAGTGTATGGTATTATATTTTGTACAGTGATAACTCTGTCTCCATATATTAGATTCAAATTTTTTTAGGAGTAAAATTTTGCAGCAAAAGTATTTTTTTCCACAGTACACACATTTTACAATGCATTCAATCATATCTATTATGGGAGTAGTTCTCACTGGCAAGGAGAACTATCTCGAGTTGTCACGGAAAATAAAACACACCCTCATTTTCAATGAGTTGTGGAAAGGAGTGTGTGTTGGAGACTGAGACAAAGAGCCAGAACAACCTACCTCAGACAAGGAGTTCACCATTTGGGAAAATAAGAACAACAAGGCCTATGCATTGATTGCAGCATCAGTAAGTGAAGAGGTGAGTCGCCATATTTCACCATTTTCAAATGCTTTCGAAGCCTTACAAAAACTGAAGGAAATCTATGACTCACACTCTGCACTTGAATTTTTTCAACTCATGATTAAACTCTTTACTCTCGAATTACAAAACAATGATCCTCTTGCTCTTGCATCAGAAGTAAAATCTATAATGCATGGTATCAAAGTCGCTAATGTTGAACTGGATATTCCTCTGATAGCTTTTCTCAAGGCACGTTATCCCACTTACTCAAATTATCTTGAGTCATTGAAGGCAAATGGAAGCCTCAAAGATATTACCTTTAACTCCCTTGTGAAAAAATTTGCTAAAAGAGAGAAAGATTTTAGGAAGAAGACAACTCCTGAATCTTTTGAAGAGGTTGTGCGTCTTGCTCAAGATTCTTCCAGAAGAAGAGGTGGTCGAAGAGGAAGAGGAAGAAATTTCAGAGGTAGGGGGGCAGACACTCTCAAGGAGAGAAGTCAGATTTGCACTGCATACGCTGCAAAAGAGATGGATCACATGATGCATCCACATGCAAGATGCCTTGAGATGGAATTAAGAATGAAAGAAACCAACCCAAAGATAAAACTAATGACAAATACAAAGGTAAAGCACCTGAATCCACTCACTATGTTGTGGCACAATCTAATATTGGAGTAAATGAAGACTTATTTAATGCTTCACTTGCTTCTTGGAAAAATGATTGATTGCTTGATTCAGGAGCAACTTGCCACATTAATTTTAGAAAAGATTTTTTTGAAGAATTTACTGATAATGTTGATGCAACAGTATACTTTGTAGACAAATCAAAACTCAAGCCATCAAGGCTTGGCACAATCAGGCTTAAATTGCTTGGTCTTCTAGAATTTATTCCGCATCATGTTCTATATCTCCCATAGCTGTGGAGAAAATTGCTGTCCTTGGTCCACATCTGCCAGCAAGGACACTCCATTCATATGTTTGATGGCAAGCTTGAGGTAAGAAAAGCTTCAGACCACTCACTTGTCACAACGGGGATAGAAGAAGAAAGGCTTCTCAAGTTGAAGGGTACCTCTGCTTGTGCACAAAATTTCTCATACAATTCTCGTTATGAAGAAGGTACATTTCCATCAAGTTTATTATGGCATGCTAGATTTGGACATTGGAATTATGACAACCTCCGCTTGTTGAAGAAAAATGGTGTTACTAGGTTGCCTACCATTCCTAGGAAACTTAAGAAATGTGATGCTTGCATTCTAGGAAAGCATAACAAATAGTGTTTTCATGATTCACATTCAAGAGCACATAGAAAACTTGAACTCATTCATTCAAATTTATGTGGTCCAATGCCTGTTCCTTCTGCAAATGTAAATAAATATATGATGACGTTTATTGATGACTACACCAGAATGTGTTGGGTTTATTTATTGAAGAACAAATCTGATGCTTTTCAAACATTCAAGAACTTTCATACATGGATTGAAAATGATGCACAATCTAATATTGGCTCTATTCACACTGATAATGGAAAACAATAAACTTCAAATGAATTTGAAAAATATCTTCGCCAACATGGGATCAAACATCAAACAACTATGTCTTATAATCCCCAACAGAACATAGTAGCTGAAACAATGAATAGGACAATCTTAAATATGGTACGCTCCATGATGTTTTTCAAAAATGTAAAATTGATGTTTTGGGTTGATGTAGTTCTATGTGTTGTATATGTAAAGAATAGATGTCCATCTAATGCTATTAGAAACAAGACTCCTTATGAAATGTGGTATGGGCACATTCCTTCAGTAAAGCATCTCATGGTCTTTGGTTCCACATGTTATGCCTTGATACCAAAGGTAAATAGAAACAAACTTGGTGCAAGAAGTCATAAATGTATCTTCCTGGGGTATTCAAACACCTCCAAAGCATACTGTCTCTATGATGAAGTCAATAAAAATTTTGTTGTATCTAGAGATGTAATATTTCTTGAATCATCCAAAACTGACAATGTTATTGAGCGACAACTTGATCGCTTAGATAGATTCGCAAATGCAAAATCAATTCAAGAATTTGATAATCATATTCCACATCTTGAAGGGGGGATCCCTATACTAGATCAACCAGTGGAATCTTCCTCTGAACCACTCTCTCCCCCACATGAAACTCCAACAACGGATGATACTTTAAGTGATGTGATTGATAGAATTGGGAGACTCAATCTTGATTTAGTCCCAACACAATCAATAGAGCAACCTGGACCATTTGAGAAAGGTCCCCCAAAGTCACTGACAAAGACACTTGAAAGTGTTCATCGTGATGAGGTTGGAAAGACAGGAACTTGAAATTCAAACGACAAAATGGAGGTGATGTAGATGACTCTGATTCACTTGTTGATATGGATGTTTCTTATGATTGTGAATTGAATTTGTCTACAGATTTTGAACCAACTTCCTTCAAACACGCTGCTTCTCATGATGAATGGAAAGAAGCAATGCAAAAGGAGTATGATGCCCTGATAAAGAATGGCACTTGGAAGCTGGTTGATCCTCCATTAGGAACCAAACCAATTGGCTACAAGTGGGTCTACAAGAACAAGTATAAAGTTGATGGCTCACTTGACAAGCACAAAGCCAAGCTTATGGAAAAAAATTTTGCATAGAAGGAAGGGGTTGATTATGAGGAGACTTTTGCCCCCACAATAAAATGGGATACCATCTAGATACTCTGTGCCCTAGCAGCTCAGAACGGTTGGAAAGTCCATTAAATGGATGTAAAAATTTCTTTCTTGAATGGAGATCTAAAAGAAAATGTTGTTATGTCCCAGCCTGAAGGATTTGTTGTGAAAGGACATGAAAATAAAGTATGCGAACTTGTGAAATCCTTGTATGACCTCAAACAAGCACCACGATCCTGGTATGAAAAACTAACTGAGCATCTTCTGAAACTCAATTTCAAACATTATGATCTTGATGATGCAACTTTGTTTGTCAAGAAGGTTGGAAAAACAATTTTATATCTTATGGTATATGTAGATGATCTTTTGATGACAAGGAACAATGAAAGCTACATTTCATCCATAAAGAAGGAATTGAGGAAAGGTTCTGAAATGAATGATTTGGGCTATGTTCATTACTATCTTGGTATTGAAGTAACTCAACATCTGAAGTCCATTTTCCTTTCTCAAAAGAAGTACATTGGAGATTTGTTGAATAGGTTTGGTATGACTGAATAAAATCCTCTGACCACTCCAATGGCACAAAACTTAAAGCTCACATCCATTGAAGGGAAAGAATTTGAGGATGCAACATAGTATAGACAGCTTGTAGGAAGTCTCAACTACCTAACTACTACCAAACCAAACATTTCGTCTTCTGTTGGAATCCTCTCCAGGTTTATGCAAAAGCCTTGTGAGGAACATTGGTCTACTGCAAAAAGAGTTCTAAATTACTTGAAGGGAACTCAAGACTTTGGAATCAAGTATACACAGGTAGGCAACTTCAACTTGATTAGATACTCTAATTCAGACTTTGATGCAGACAAAGAAATTGGGGTATGTACTTCAGGTTATGCTATGAGTCTTGGATCAGTAGCTGTCTCCTGGAGATCATGCAAACAATCAGTTCCAGCATATTCCACAATAGAGGCAGAATATGTGGTAGCAGTAGAGGCAAAAAAAGAAATTGTGTGGCTTAGGAAAATTATTGAAGATTTGCAGTTAAAACAAGTACAATCGACTCCATTCATGATTAAAAATACCTTGGCAATAAAGTTGGCCAAGAACCCAAAGTTCCATGATTGAACGAAGCACATCAATACTAAATATCATCTTGTTTGACATCATGTTGAGGCCAAAACAATCCATCTCCGCCATTGTTTCACTAATGAGAAAATTTCAGACATCTTCACCAAAGCGCTTGGAAGAGAAAAGCTTGAAAGATTCAGAACGATGCTTGGACTCACCAACATCCCTTTAGATTAAGGGGGGGAATGTTGAAACCTAATCATCAGGATTGGGTGAACAACTGTAATTGATGTAAATAAATAATATAAAAGATGAACAGTTACCGAGAGATGAAATGAACAGTCTCTCCCTCATGTATATAATAATGACCAACCTGAATGAATATCATGATTTGTTTTGAGGAGTTACCTCCTGGCCTGACACAAGCTAAGAAGGATAATAAATTATCACCAAAGTATTATGGTTCGTACAAGGTGTTGCAAAAGAGAGATACTATGGCATACAAATTGGAGCTTCCTGCAACTTCTAAAGTGCACCCAATTTTCCATGTTTCATGCTTAAAGAAGGTTATAGGTGACAAGATTCCAGTTCAAACAATATTTCCAGAACTTGACGAGGAAGGAAAAATCATATTGGAACCTGAAGCAGTCAAAGAAATAAGAACTCGACAACTACGAAATCGATCAATTTTAGAGTATCTCATCAAGTGGAAGAACTTACCCGTTGAAGATTCCGCATGGGAGGATGAGAATTTTATACAGAAGCATCCAAAACTACTCAGGTGTTGAGGACAACAATTTTTTGAAGGAGAGGGGCATGTTAGGTCCCTATAATACTAGTGATTCCACCATTACTATTGTCATTGTATCCCTTATTATTATTATTGTGCCCCATAGAATCCCACTATTGTTATTTTTGTGCCTTTATATTATTATTGTTAGGTCGGCTTGGTTATATTGTGACCCCTTAGACTCCTATATATAGAAAGGAGGTTTTTTCATTTGTATCATCCAAGAATTGTTCATTTGTGTAATGTAAAGGAGGTTTCCCCCTGGAAGAGGATGAATTCTAAGGCGTTGATCTATCTTTTCTATCTTTTTGTGAGCTGGTTTCATAACATAAGAGATCAATGGATCATTTTGGATCTAAGTTCTACACCGACGAGGATGTCAAGAAAAGACTACAACATTTTGTATGAAAACACAAAGAGCACAATATGATTGTGTCTCTTAGATTCCACATTCTTGAATATTTTAGGGGAAGATATTAAAAAAATGTTTGTGGAATAAGTTAGGGGCTTTGTATTAGTTTAAGTCCTTCGCGAACAAATATTTCCTAGGGAAAAAATTGTATAACCTAAGGATGAACGATGGAGACTCGGTGGTAAAACATCTAAAACGACTCCAATAATTTCATAAGTAAGCTATTATATATTGATATTAATATTTAAATGAAGATAAGTTTCAATGAAATATTCTCATCCTTGTTATCAAAGGATATGAGACTGTTGTAGTGGCTACAACCACCCTCCAAAATTTTTCCTCAGCTTCATTTTGGAGCCTCCCTGCCAACCTTTCACAATGGCATGTCTTGCTTCATCAAGTACACAAGCTTCAGTGGTTTTCTTGCAGAAAGATAGCCAGTTCATCAGATCTTGTTGCATTCCCCTCACAGGCTTTTCTTCTGGACTTGTTCCAGCAGTAGGCTAAGCAGATCCCTCAATAAATTGTGTAATTCTAGAGGGAAACCAACCTTCCCTCCATAAATTTTACAATTATGTATGGCAGCCTGCTGGGATCCAGAATTGCGCAATTCTACCAGTCAAGTTTTATCCAGAAAATTGCGCAATTATTCCCAGCATGAATGCTCAGCCCAAAATTTGCACAATCCTGGGTAGCAATCAGTTTCTCTGCCCAAAAATTGCACAGATCTTCTAGGCAGCCAACCCAACTCTCTTCTAGAAATGTGCATTTTCTCTCAGTAGTTAAGCAGACTGTTGCATGTGTAGCTGAGTTGATAGTTCCCTATGGGACCGGGAAAAACTGATTTTCATGCATGGGCTTCTTCTCCCAAGGCAACATCCAAAAGCATCCCTTGATTCAGGGATCTACTTTTAGGAGCTGGAGGTTGCATGCAAGGATCATTTCAGAAACCTCCAACCAAGTTTCGCTCTTCCTAGATTTGTGGCATGCACGCCACATCTTCAATTTTATCAAAAATCATGAACCAGATGTTGTAGAGCTCATTCCTCACATCAACCTTGCAGATCTGACATCCCATGTTACATCTAGGAGTCGTCGGCACATTTAACTTAGTTGTTTTGGGGTAAGCCTGCTTTTCATATCTTGTCTTACATTTCTGGCACTTTTTGTGTTTCGCTTCGTATGAATGTTGTCTACTTGATTTCAATGAGTGCTTGCTGTCGTTTTGATGCATACTAGCTTGTACTAGTACCATTTCAGTTTTCGTTAACAATTCACTACTGTCACATGTATGAAACTCTTTTTCGCAAACAGTCACTGATTCGGCGACTCACCTCACCCACATGCATGTTGTTCCTTTTTATGAATCCTTCATCCACCATTTGCATGCATGATAATTCACTTATGTTTACACTCAATATGACCATGCATTCACATTCACATTCAATTTCAGTCGCCCATCAGCGGGTCTTGGCAGCCTTGGCCTGGACTCTACCTCACCAAGACATCATTGCACAATCCTAAGAGGGAAGGCTCTATCTTCCTCTCAGGAAATGTGCATTTCTATGCAGTGAGTGTCCTCCAGTCTTGTGTTGTGCAATTCTAAGGGACAGTGACTGCTGGCCCAGAAAATTGCGCAATTCAGTCACTGAGCATGGAACCATTTCCAACTAAGATTACGTATTGCGCAATTCCAGCAGTTAGCAACCAAGATGGACTATGCATTGTGCAGTTGCCGCAGTCAATTAGCCTCCTAACAGCATAGACTGTGCCTTGCACAATCTTGGCAGTCAGTCTCCCGACCTCCTGATGGAAATTGCGCAACCTTCATTATCAGTCACACAGGTCTGTTGCAAGTCAGTTCTCAATTTCATTTTGGTTTTCGACTGAAAAATTGCTTTCCATGAGTGTTTCCATGTTTCCAGGTATTGAAGGTGTTCATTTTGCTCTTAGCAATACAAGTACAATGGTTTCCAGGAGAGCAGAGTCGAACAAAACGTTCATAGCACACTTGGGGATGCAGTCGATCAAGTGTCTATGGACTTGCCTACCCATGAAGACATCAAGTTTTTCATAGACAAGGACATTAAGATATGACGGAAACAACATCACAACAAGCAACACCATGAACAGGAACTGAAGGCAGCATACCGGATGCAATGAACGTAAGAGGAAGGTTGTTGACAACATAGAGGCGGAACAAAGTTGCAAGCTTAAGCATATCCACTTGTGATGAAAGAAAATTTGGACACTTAGGCTATCGAGTGACAGTGGGACATGAAAATCACGCGAAGGAAGAGAATGGGATAGAGAAGGAGTTGCATGTGCTCAAGAAGCAACTCAAGGAAGAATAGGAGCTGCATAGACAAGAGAATGAGCTGCAGCAGGAACAGGTACAACAGGGGGCGCAACATGCACATAAATATCAAACTACGCCCATACAAGTCATAGATTCATCCCAGTAGCTGGCATGGAGCAGACATGGTGAGTGTTGTTGTTGATCACATGCAAGGGAATTTAGTAGCATGCATATCATAGTGCACACACATGTGATCTAACCCATTTTGCACACTCATTGAGGATAATACAAGAAGCAAGTCCAACTGGAGTTGAACACGTAGTTGATAGTTGATGCGCATGATCACCAACACACACTGGAAGATCATCACAAACACTATGCATCATTGTGTTGTCAGTTCCGTCGCACCCAAGAAGATCATGCACATGTTAGCAGACAGGTTGGATGGAGGAGCCACACCAATGAACCTGGATGAAACGGAGGCAAGAGTTCACTTCAACAAGATGTCACCATGGAGCACATGCACACCATCACTGGCGACCAAGCTTGGCATCAGTTCACCACCTTCACCATCACAAGCATTTCAAAGAGTTGGTATCACCACAACAGACCGAGTGTTAGTGATGTGTTGCATGGACTTCTTAAGCCATTTTATCTCACATGGGTACATGTGCATTGTAATGCAACATCTTGACAAGTGGAAGTTCAAGTGTCAATAGTTAGATGTAACAATCATAGAGTAGATAAAGAGTCATGAGGGTAGATGAAATATCACAAAGGGGAATGTCAAGGGTCACCCCACCCTTTGCTATAAATAAAACCTCATAACTCATTGTAAAGTCTTTTGGTCAGCCAAGCTTCCAATATGACTATCTTAGAGAAAGCTCAGATAGTATTTTAATGAGCCTTGACTTCTCCACTACGCAGAGCTAGTATATCTCTTTGGAGGAGCAGGCGGTTGTGGTTGTAACGTTCTGTTGTCGGAACTAGTGGTTAGACATGGATGTATTGTATGACTAAAACTTACACTTATTAATATAACAAAGCCATCACGTTTCATGCATATGTTGTATTTAATTCTATGCTATCTAATTTACTCTAAATGATATATGTATTTATTTTCTTACGCATGCATGTATGGAATTTTCTGTGTATGTATGTATGAATCTTTCTCAAACATGTTATTGGTTTAACCATCACTTTGGATTGCTAGCTAACTTGCCTTCCATGTCGTGATGCATCTTTGCTCGTGTGTTCCGTTCTTGACTCTGTGCTATCACATGTTTCCAAGGGGTGCACTCATCTCAACCCCCATGTGTTTGAACCTCTCTTGCACCTTCCTTGGCTTACCCTTGCTACCAACAGAGACATCTTACTTGCCTTTGTGTGAAATCGCGATCAAGGCATTACCGTACAACCCATTTCTAGGACTCCTATACCAAACGATCTGAGTTCTAATTAGGAATTCTTACCAGGGAGATCCCCTTACATTGTTGGCAGGTCCAACACTTTCAATAGAGACAAAAAAACATGGAAGTCAAAACATACATGTCTTACCCGTAAGAGGATGTTTCAGAATAGAAATAAAAATAATTCCTCCAGTGAGTGATCCAGGTGGAAATTGGTGGCCACCTGCCTATTCCACTTTGACCCCCACCATTGCTTCTTTCAGTTTTTCAGTTTCCTTAATTGTAGCACAATTTACTATTTTTGGCATTTTTTCAGGCCTTGAACTTCCATAGCTGTTTTGTGGCCTTAAATGACATTTTTTGGGAAAACCGCCAGTGATGAATATAATATTTTAACTTGATATTCGCTATCAATAGTTGTATTCCTTAGATAGATATTTCTGACGAGGTATCATGTGGGTTAAACGAAGATTATATGCCAAATTTACGACCCCGGGAAGTTGATGTACCAATTTACCTCAACAGGGCCCATAGTTTGGTGTTTCATCTCCTAGGGTTAGATTTTTGGATTTTTGGGGTTTTCCAACATTTCTCAATAATAAATAGGCCCTCAGGCCTCATTGTAATACAATTCAGAGGCATGTATCCACCACATCTCTTCTTAGAGATAAGTTATCATTATCCCATGGCGGAAGAAAAGAAAGACGAGGGGGCAGGAGATCCTTTCAAAATCTTTCTCGAAGAAGCCCTCGAGAGATAGAGGAACGCGATGACGAACAACTTCGCCTAGATCCTTCAATGACTACCCAAGGGTGATGCACCTACTTCCAATGACTAATCTAGAAGTTCCACACCCTTTAAGGTACTATTGACGGTGTTGGACCCACAAATATTCAGGGGACCTCCCCGGTAGGAAGTCCCAACTAGACCTCACACCGTTTGGTGTAGGAGTCCCATATGGTACGTGTTGGGACTCGCAATTGATCAGTTTTTGACCCTATCTTTTGCCGTATATTTACCCTTTTTGTAGTAATAAGCAAAAGCCTTTATTTCATAAGGATATATTAACCCCAAGGTATGGAGTGACCTTCCGCAAATCTATATTTAATTGTTTACTTCATATTCGTAAGTATCTTTTCACTTATCTATGGAAATGCTGACTAGAATCGTTAAACAACTGTCATAAGCTTGCAGGAGTATAGTGAACAGTTGCTGCAACACGAAAAACAGCAACTACACAGTTGCTGCAACACGAGTAACAACAACTGTGCAGCTGCCACAATATCAGCAACAGTAATTATCCAAAGCAGCTATTTTGTAGCCACGAACAACAGATGGCAGCTGTCCAAAAGATGATGACGTGGCATAATCAAGCGGAAGAATAGAGAAGGAGCATACAGTTAGCATGAACAGCATGGGGAAACAGCGAAGGAAATAGCAATCCCGAGAAGACAATCAGTTATTCACCGTGTACAGCCGAAGCTCCAGAAAAGGATATATTATCATGTGGTTGTAACAGCATTCTAATTTGCTTATTTTTAAACACACAGTATTAACTGAAAAGCTGTAATATTCTATTGTAAGTAGATGTCTCCTCTATAAAGAGGAGACATCTACATGAAACGGGATAGTCAGTCAGTCTGTAATCAAGTTTTGAAGAACATCAGCAAGTCTGAGTTCGATTGTACTCAATCTTTTTGGCATATGAATATAAACTGGTTATGAGCACTTAAATCCGTTTCCTTCTTTTCGGGGAATCTTGTGAGAAGGACTGGGCCCACCTTCCTCACAAGATTCACCCATTTGTTTTCTTGTTGATTTCGTAGATGTATGGTAAGTTCTTCTCAGCATTCTGTGTGGATTTAACAGTATTGCCTCTGGCATTCCTTGCTTTACAAGTACTCTGTTTCATTGCTTTTTGAGTTTGTTTCTCACCGCTGAATGAGAGTGTTGTGTGCGTTAGCACTTCTGATAACAGAGGCAGGTGCTGGATGTCCCCATCAGGAGGATAGGGTCCTGGTCCTCTGACAGAAGGACATCCATTATTTCATTTCTCAGATTTGTAATTCTAACTAGTTGTTTTCATTTTAAGGTACTGTAATGATATAACATAAGAAGTACGTATGCTACAACTTTTGGTGCTTTTTGGGTTTTAAGTACATACAGTACGAATTGCCTTTGAAATAAAAGGACTTTCCCTGGTCGATAATTAATGTGGCACTTGAATGTTAATTCACAACAATTCAACTAGCCAACAGTACGATGGCCTGGTTGCCATTATCTTAAAGATATACCTTAGCTCTTTCTTGTCAGCATGTGAGAGTGGTCTTCTTTGTCTTCAAACAATGAGGTTTGTGTGCCTAGTGGGTGCTAGTGTTACTTGTGTCAAGGTTCTTTCACCGCAGAGGGAGAGGGTGGAAGTGAGTCTCTAGTTGAAAGGGAAGAGTCCCAACTCTGTCAAAGATACAAAACACAATAGGAAATGCATAGCTTCTAGTGAAGTAGTCCACACAGATGCTGCAATCACAAACACACAATAAACGAATAGCACATACAACACCCAACGGAATAGTCCACATGAGTGTGACGATTGTTATAACAAGTTTATGGGAATGGTTCTTTCTAGTGTTCAATGAGGTAGACCACACATGAAAGACATCATTAGCAACTTATACAACACATTTTCAAAAGCATATGTATTAGAACAACCAAAATAGTTCAATTGTCTTAACATAGGTTAAAGAAACATGCATTACAAGTGTTCAAAGAATAGTCTTACAAACAATTACAATACATGTGTGAAAATGTGTTCGCCTGTTAACATGATTATGAATTAAGCGAAAGTTACAAGACACATCAATACACCATACATCACTAACCCCGTAATCAGGGAATTGGAGCAACTACTCGCTCCTCAAAGAAAATATAACAGACTCTCAAGGCTATGTGGGAGAAGCCAAGGTGAAAAAGTATTTTGCATGTACAAATGAGGGGTATTTATAGCCAAGGGTGAAAATAACCCTTGTGACTGTTCAACTTCCCTCATAATTGTTTGACTTACATGACTCTTCAAATTTACATGACTCTTCAACTTTACATGTGGGTCTCTTGGACTTCCACATTACATTACATTGATTACAACAGTATGGCCCACAGTAGTAATGTGGCTGAGATGACTCATGACACAACTCGACACTATAGTGTTGGTATGTTCATGTTACTGGTGGTGTCCATGTTGAGTTGTAGTGTTGCTGAGTCATGGATGTGCTCTTGGTGTATCATAGCTTCATCTCTGCATGGAAAGGTGTGCGAAGTCTTCAATGGTCTTGGTTTTCACTTGATTTTTGCACGTGCATGTTCCTCCTTCGCTTGTACCTTGACATGCTTTATGTGTTCATTCGTTCATGAATAAATATCCTTGCATGCATTCCTCATTCATCCATTCACGAAACAATCTCCTTGCATGCATTCCTTGTTCGTCTGTTCGTGAACAAATCTCCTCGCATGCATTCCTCGTTCGTTCGTTCATGAAAGAGTCTCCTCGAATGCTCTACTTGTTCATCCTTTTTGTCATGGCCTCATGTCTCATCCATGTACCTATATCTACAATCACTCATGATGAGACGACATCAAATCCAGAACCTCCTAGTCTACCATGATGCATTATCGTTCAATTTCAGATGTAGGTGACCAGGATAGAGGACAAGGATTTGAAACTGCACAAGGCCTATTTCGAGCCGAGATGTGGGCTCCAAGCACTGCTAGAAAAAATTGCAGAGAGGTCATTGGGAGACTGAGATGGACAATCCAGATCAGCAATGATTGTTCGTGGGATCTGGCTCGGCTAGAGGGCAGATCTACACAATTTTTCTAGGGAGGTAGTTGAAGCAACAAAGGGGGGACTAGCAACAAAAACTGCGCAATTTCTTTGGGGAGCTGGCAGCATGCTGCAGGAGGCTTGTTTAGAAAAATTACACAATTTTCCTGGGGAGTTGGCAATAGGCCACGGGAGTCTGTTGGCAAAAAACTGCACAATTGCTAGGAGGTTGGCCTGCTAAATATACTTGCGCAGTTTATGAGCTGAGTGGGGTGCTGGGTAGCTGCGTGATTGCTCATGAAAACTGTGAATTTTTCCAGGTGACCAGTAGGTTGGATGATTGGGTGACTGGTTGGAAAAACTGCACAATTTTTTGAGGGAGACAATGACAGGGACAAAGTGTTTGCCTGACATGTCTATGTAGTTTCTTTAGTTAGTAGAGTGGGAAAGCTTTGCAACTTTTGTGAAATTTTGGGGGGAGCGAATCCCAGGGTCACTTTCTAGTCAAACTCTCCAGTTGATCAACTGGAGGCTTGGCGGATGTGCTTATGGGCAGCACGGATTGAAATGGCTTGTTGAGCAACTTCTACACTATTCTGGGTGACAGTCATTTTGGTCAATTCCATGATTTCACAGTGCAGGATGCCTGGGAGACAGTCTCAAGCTCTGCGTAATTCTGGGGAGCAGTACTTGATCATCAAGGGCCGAAACTGCGCAATGCAGATCAGTGAAGGTCCAATTGTTGGGCGGTGATTTAGTTGTTAGAATTTCATCAAAATGACTACGTGTGTGGTCGAGTGAACTTGTGCATACATGACATTGTGAACACACACTCAAAATGAATTGAAAACAAAACACCTCAAACCATCAAGACAACATATACTCGATGTGACTGACCGACGGTGTGAGCGACAAGCACAACACTTGTGATAGATCATTGAACGACTGCGACAATGCTTGTGCAACAATGAATACAACATCGCATGTGAGTACGATAGATGTGTACATGGTGAACACAACTCGAACACAACCTTTAACATCACCAGAACGAGGTCACAAGCATGACATATCAATCAACATGTGGAAGATGATAGTTGGTCAAACAAGTGAAAAAGAAGAAAGACATGTACGAGAAACACATAAGATGACTTTTCACATTTGCACACATGCATGTTAATGAGGACAAGATGATATGACAATGAAAAGTAGTCTTGAAAACTCAACTAAGAGTTGTAATTCAAAAGATGTTCCTTACTTACCATACTCACCCTCAAGATGATCATGCATCCAACAAAGTTTGTGTGTGGTCTTGATCTTTTCCATTACTCAGTTCCTTGGTCCTTCTCCTTAACTCCTTGGAAGTGATTTCAGCATGTCACATTTTCCTATAGTCACTGAGAGGTAGATTTGCGCAATTTCAGCAGATAGTGACTACTGCTGGAATGAGGCCCTTGGAGGCCCATCTGCACAATTTTTTCATGCAAGACTGACAAGACAACTTCGACAACACTGCACAGTTTTAAGGCTCAAAGCACTGTTGCAGGACATGGGTCCTGGGAGGAAACATCTACGCAATTTCTAAGTATAGTGCAGTTGGACTTCTTTGCGTATTTCTGGAGAGCAGTGCTAGCTAGGGTCTTTCAGGTTGCAGGTTTTTAGCAGGCAAGGGACGTTTGTGTCTTTGTGCACAATGAGGTTTTAGAAGGCAAGGGAGGAAGCTTGATGGTTGCAGAAGAAAAGCACACAGCTCAAAGAAGCTGGATGAGGATAGGTTGCTTGGGAAAATGGTTGTGTGAGATCAATGAAACATATGTAAAAATGATAGGAATTGACTGTGATCACACACAGACACTTAGTGACACAACATAGACCATCCAAAATTCATAAGACATGCTTTGCTCAATGCAACAACCTTTGTGAGAAAAGTGCATGAAGTGAGTATGTAACATGTCTATATGATGAAAACCACTCATACACACACAATTCCCTTGAAGCAAGACAAAATTCCCTTTGCATGACAAACAACAACCTATGCCCAAAAATGACACATGTTGCATAAGGATGAGAACGCGAAAAACTCTTAGGATCAAGGAGGGGAGCTTGAAATCATCAACTTACCAATAAGTGATTGTTGAAGCCCCAAAAATTGAGTCTACAACAAGGGGGATACCCACCCAGTCCAGACCTTGAAAGCAGCTCCTTTTCCATTTGGGATGGTGGGTCCGACTGGAGATAATGGGACTAGTTTCCCAATTTGTGTGTGTTGAAAAGAATTGATATTTCTGTTTTCTAAAGATTTCTAAGTAAAATGCTTTTAATCTAAGTCTAATAAAAAATTGCAATTGTATTCTAATGAACATAAATATTTAAGTCTAAAACTAACTCGGGATTCAACTTTTCACTTATCTGATCTAAAATGATTTCGAACAGCAATTGGTAATAAAGATCATTCAATTGCTACAAGAAAAGAATTCGATAAAAATGAATTGTTTCGTATAAAAAGTTAGACGAAACAATTGTGAGAAGCATATCACATAATAAGTCACTCATATATTGAGCATAAACAAAGTAGTCATTACCATACAAAAGTGCCAAATAATAACTCAAACATTTAAGCTTTCATTTATAAATAATTGAGCATAAAATATTACTTTGACACATAAGAAGAAATCATTAAGAGATAAAAGTACCATTGATAACAAGTTCTACTCATGAGCTTTAGCAATAAATATTTATCTCTTCCTAATTCAACATCTACTAAGAGTACAAAAGTGCATTTCAGTAGCAGATATTAAACATAGATATCAATAAATCTCATTCCATTCATTCATCAAAACCTCCTCTGAGGGTGCAAAAGTGCATGTTCTGAGGAAATATTTTTGACAAATTTCAGGACCCCTCTCTAAATGCATGAGAGGGGTTAAAATACTACTTCATAAATACTAAAAATAGTTTATTACAAAAATATAGGAGGAGGTTTAAATGACCGTCCTCATCTAAGGCAAAAATAAATCAAAATTAAAACTAAAACTAAATTTGGAAATTAACTATATATGTATCTGTTCTCTATGGTCGCAATCATTCAACATCGGCTTGAGGAGGGTCGACTAGCCGACCTCCGATTTTAGTTGCCCTGCGAAAACAACATCAGCAAGTTTTGGCGCTATCTTGTCGGCAGAGTTTGTGAGGCATTTGAGAGTCATGCATTGACTGTGTGGTCTAACTAAGTACTGCCAGTAAGTATCCTAGTTTAACTTGGTTAACTTCTTGATAGACCCTGCCTTTTCCTCAGCTTTTTGTCTCCATCTCATCTACAGTTGTTGTGCCTTTGGGAGGAATCTGGGAGCGGTCTCTGATATGAGGTTTGCTCTGTGAAGGTTTTCATTAACACAGTCAATGACATTGTTTTCCACTGTAGCAACTTCTTCTATTGCCACGCGTTGAGCTCTGAATGGAATCACTAAGTTTCAGCCAAATCCACTTACCACTCAAGGGTTTACTTGTTAAATATTGTTAGTTTTAGAGCGTGGGTCCCGCCTTTAGCCTTTAGTGCTTTTCTCTGTGGTTCTCCAGCTTACAGGGGACTGAATGCTTGGGGGCTTTCCTTCTCGAGGGGTTTTTCCCAAAGATGCACGATTAGTGCTAATCGTGCATCGAAAACTCCTTCCTTTTTCTGATCCAGGCTTCCCAGGTGCTATTTTTTCCTCCTTCGTGGTTTCAACGAGGCTTGGTCAGCACACTTTGCACTTTTTCAATGGTTCTTCCCTTACTGACCAGTTTTTTGGTGCATTCTACCAAATTTTCGTTTTCTTTGGCGAACTTTTCCACGAACTGCTTGTTGTAGGTTGCCTATGGCTCTGGTAGATGATACATAAGCCTTAAATCTTGTGCAGTGAATGACCCAATGAAGTCTTGGCCTCTAGTCTTGAATTGTCTGTCTGTTATATCAGCACTGTCTAGTACCCACTTGACCATGTCCATGTACGGAAGAATCTTCGGTCTTGCCGCTATCCGGTGAAAGAATGAACATGCAAGTTCAGTAATTGACACCTCAAACGACCCGCGTGAGTCTGTTGTTGCTTTAACTTCTATAACCCTGGGATTTTCTTCTTCGAGTAAATTGTACATGCCTTCCCCAAGTAGTTATGCCAGCATCTTTGTTACAGGTGGTGTCTATGTATAAGGGCATCATTTCTTTGTCTTCTGCAACCGGAGCTTTTCCCTTTTTTCCCATTATGTTCCGCACACTGTTGCATATATTACTCTTCTTGGCACTCCTACAAATTTACAAGAAAGGAAAGAATAATGGTAAAAGGTAAGGTGACAGGAAAGCTCTTAATGTCGAAATGATATATCACCCTACGTGAAATAATCTTTTGATCAAATCTAAATTTTATCTCATAAATGACCACCAACTAACCATTAAATTGACATTAATTTCCATAACTTGGTGTTGGATTACAAGAAATGATTTATTGCATGATGAGTCCTGCAGATCTGCAATAAAGAAATTTTGCGATTTGCTTCACAATATCGCTAATCTGTTTGTTAACAATCATTCATTACCTTATGATTCTGCGAGATGCGATTTGTGAGATGCCTTATTGAATATCGCTGGATCGGGATGTTTTACCTTAGGTGATACTTGCGGCGTATAAAATCTGTGATGCGCGATGGATTTTCAAGGCGCATGACCTCGCATCGCGTTTTTTGCACTTTAGGATAGCTTGTGTATATGATGTTCTGCATTACCCTTTGCGATGTGATGTGATGTTTTCCTAAGTTTATGATAGCATGTTTTATTCAAAGGGAAACATAAGTGCTAGTTTTTATTTTTTAGAAGGGTCCCCATTTATTTAGCTTTATTGCTAGAACTAAATAAAAAGGGGGGTTGTTGCTGGCCACAACAGTGACCAAGGATGACCGATCACAGGATCTAAGGTAGGCTTCGAAATTTTCTTGCGAGCCAAATTTTTGGAGGGTGGTTGTAGCCGCTAGAACACTTGGCAACACACTGGTAGAACTCCAGCTCTCTGAATGGACCTTGTTTCGTGAAAAGAGAGTCTAACCCTTCTGGAAGTGTTGTTCGATTGTTTGATCATCATGGTTTCTGCACTAGCTTGGTTGAAAGATGTGTAGAAATTTTGAATAATAAACACATATTCAATGGAGATTATCCTGATCATGCACTATTTCGGAATACATACACAATACATAAGCTCCTCTACGTTGATCATCAATATAGCAGCATAAATAACAATAAAACATCAAGAGCATGCACACATTAACACAGTATGTAACCCGGGGAAAGCTTACAGCTGAAAACC
>APFE031054878.1:0-51794 GCA_000404065.3 Pinus taeda
AGCCACTGGACGCCCTCGAATCATAATTATTGCACATTTAATTCACACAAGAGCCGAACTAGAGTTCCCAAAGCACAATCATTCCAGCAGCACCGCATCTAGCCCCCAAGGGCCACCTCGTCACCTGTTCTGATTCAGCTGCCCCCAGCGCAGCCAAAAAGATTTACTTGCATTTAATTCCAGCAACACTTAGACTTTTGAAGAGTTTTCTAGCAGACCTGTCTAGGTCACTTGTAATGATGTCTTTCCGATATTTTGCCTATAAATACCACCCCGAGCAATGTTGTGAGGGGTTGGTTGGTTGGTAGTAGTTGTTGGTCAGTCTTCTTTCCAGCATTGTCTCCGAGCAGAGACTCGCACTGTAACTGTCATAATTTCCATAATCAAAGATTGCTGAAAGCATGGATTGCGAAACTACTTGATGTTTTCTCTTGGCCAAGGAATGATTACGGAATTCCTGTGCTTCTACATGATCCAATAAGTGTTTCTCTCCTCTGTTTATTTTTATGTTTTTACCACTGTTATGCCTCCTAAATCGCAGGAAAAAAGAATAGCTTAAGATTTGTTTCATTACACCTTAAGTTCAATTTCTGCATTTCTCGATGTTTTCTTCAGAAATAGTTATGAGCATGTATACTTGAATGATCTTGTTTATGCTGTTTCTTTCACATCTGAATGCATGTTTAGGAATTCTTAATTGCTCCTAGGTCCCATTCATCCATATCTACTCTTTCAGCATGATGAAATGATTCTCTTTTGCCTTTCATCCCTGATTCCCATACCATACTTTCAGCCGATTGAAAATTGTATCCTGTGTGGCTATCCCGCTCTGTATCCCCTTGTGACCAAGAAAATGCAAGAAAGCCTCAAACTGTGACTCCATGCCCAATGGTTCGAAACTTATCACACCTTACCTTTCCTCTTTGCTCGAGAATCCTACCTCCCATCAATTCACAAACAACACTCCCTTGAAGCCAGAAAGCTAGCCTAAAATCATCAACCAAGGTTGAATCAGAAGGAGAGAGCCCTCTCCGATTACAGGTGGGCTAGAACCTGTAATCCAAAGATTGGTTTGTGGTTACCTCGGCCGTATCCCTATTTAGGAGCACTAGGGACAACCTGAGTGATAACATAATGGCGACTCCACTGGGGACCTCCTTAGATAAATTAATGAAACTAGTCTGCAGCCTTACAGAGGAAGAAGCTGACTTGTGAAAGGATAGGCCGACCTGTGTTGTTGCATATTGTTTAGAAAATTTCCAAAGATATATTAGAAGCTGGCTCCTAAGAAACAAACACGTAATACGCGATCAAATCCCGATCCAAATAACCCGCCCATCGTTGAAAATCCGAATTTAATTCCTAAGATCGTCAGAAAACAAAAATAAAAAGATTGCTAGTCCCCTGTTAGTCCTGAAACGGTTCAGCCAATTTCTATACCAACCCCTGTCAAGGTTCTATTCTGGTCCACCCCGAGCTCCCCTGGCTCATCACCCCCTTCTCCAAGTAGCTCCGCCACACCCCTATCCCATATCCCTACCACTTCTACTACTCCTTCTTCCCCTGTTATTCCCATAATCCCCCTCGCCTTAGGTGTTCCACTCATCCCCATAATCATGGTTAGATATGCACCATTACAATTACCTGCTAATCCCAGGGCTATGCCTCAGGACTACCAATCGAAAATCACTTATTTCGATGGCACAACCTCTTGCACCTCCCTACAACATACAAAGAAAATGCAGGATTATTTCGAGAGTTATGAGATAGATGATGAGAGCGTAAGAATGAAGATCTTTGTCCAAAGTCTGACCGGTGATGTCAGAACCTAGTTTAGGGCACTTCCACCTAATTCTATACTAAACCCGGAAGCCTTATACCAAACTTTCATTAACAAATGGGAGAAAAAGAAGGACCCCCTGCACATACTATCTGAATATGAGTCTATTAAGAGAGGACCTGGGGAAGCTGTTCTGGATTACTGCGCCAGATTTAACAATGTTTACAATGCGATACCACCAAATTTAAGACCTCTGCCTGACCTTGGTTTATACAAATTCCCGGATGGCTTTGATGCCGAGATGGCGTATCAATTAAGGGAAAGAGCCCCTCAAAGCCTCGCAGAAATGCAAGATGCTGCAGTAAGCGTGGAAGCAAATCTAATCGCTAAAAGAAGCAGAACCAAAACTGAGAGAAAAACCACTTTCAAAGAAGAACCCTCTTCATTCGAGTAGAAGCTTGATGCGGTCGTTAGTTCGATGAACAGGCTGGGAGATAGATTGGACAACGTTGAGAGGAAAAATTCATGGGAAAGTCAACAACCCAATGCCGCGAGGAACCCAAACTTCAGAAAGACCCAAAATTTGAACGTAGGTAGGGCCAGTCAGGATCATGACATTAGACTTCCTTTTCAAGAAAACTATGCTGAGGCATCTACATCCGCTAATCCCACAGACGGGACCCTAATGAACCTGGTTGATTCAGAAAATGAACAGCAATCCTTCCTCACGGAAGAAAACCAACCATACCTTAATATAGAACAATTCCGCACCAAATCGGGCGAGTCCTTTGACTTTAAACAAGGTTATGACACTGCTATATACGAGGTACATAAGCAATACAAACTAAGAACACGGACTATCGATGTTCTTCCGCCTAGCAAAGAAAAAGATAGCAAACAACCCAACAAAGCTAAAGGGAAGATCACCAACAACCAACCAGCTGACAGCCGTGTCCCAAATCCTCAACAAGTTATTGTGGAAGATGTAACATATACACATGGTTCTATGGAGCAGCCTCTGCCCACTCCCCATCCGGAAAAAGATCTGAAGAGCATTCCTGAACATTTTCCCAGAACAGAGATACCACAGATAGTCATACACTGTGATACGGACGCTCCAAAAGAAAATACAGAGAGTACGCCTGAAAAAGAGTTCACCACTGTCAATGTCAGGAACCCAGTAGAAAAACCATTCAGTCTAGAAACAGAAATTGGAAAACTTAAAATCTCCATTCCCCTCTCAGAACTGGCTAAGCATGATGTATATAGACAACAAATTCAAAAATCACTTCAATTGTCGGAAGTTAGGGATGATGTAAACGTTCTAGATGATACCCCTGAACTACTGTTCGGGCCGGAAGTTGACGGAAAAACAACATACGGACCTGTTTCGTCTTTCTATGTCAGCCTACACATACATGATAAGATACTGCACAATGCTATGTTTGACTCAGACGCCTCACACAACCTCATGCCCAAAGCTGTAATGGAAAAGTTGAATCTCGATGTCACCCAACCCTATAAGGATTTGTATTCGTTTGATTCAAGTCAGGTCAAATTCCTGGGCCTAATCAAAGACCTTTGTGTCTCTCTAGTCCAATTTCCCAACAAGACAATCTTAATGGACGTAGTAGTTGCTGATATTCCCACAAAGTATGGCATGCTGCTATCCAGATCATGGGGAGCAAAATTGCAAGGATCCCTTCAACTCGACCTCTCTTATGCCACCATATCTATCTTTGGGCAACCAAAGAGACTTTATAGGGAGACATTAATGAAGTATGTGGTAAGTAGTGAGGAGAAACCCCAAAAATTTCCAATATACTCAATCCATTCTGATATGGATACTTTTATTTTGTTTAATGATAATACAAGCCCTCCAACTCCTGACAAGCCATTATCCCCGGAGCTAAGAACCAATGCCAATGAGAGATCAGTCGCCAATACGCATGAAAAGGTCTCAACAGCCAGGGCAACCAGCACAGGACAGGAAGAAAACCCCGAAACAGAAGTCACCAGCTCATCCGCTCCGCATACCACTCGAATCCCCAATACACACCTTGGACGAGAAGCCACATGGTATTTAGAATTTGATGGTGCAGTTAACAAGTTAGGAGCAGGGGCTGGAGTGTGGATTTACAATACTCACGAGAATCACACACAAGACCATGCCTATAGACTCAATTTTAGATGTACAAACAATATGGCAGAGTATGAAGCCCTTCTCTTAGGTCTCACGCTGCTCAAAACCCTGGGAGCTAGCACCATTTCCATCCTAGGTGATTCAGACCTCATCATACAACAGATAAAGGGAAACTTTGTCGCTAGTGATAGTAGAATGAGAGCTTACAGAGCCACTGCCAGCGAATTGCTTAGCGCCTTCAGTGATTTTGAGCTGGCCAAAATTGCACGAGATCATAATATTCATGCCCATAGCCTAGCTACCTTCGCTAGCACATGTAGGCTTCCCTTTGAACCAAGTCACCACTTCACTGCAGAAATAAAACACAGACCGTCAATCCCTAATAATGTCAAGAATTGGCAGGTATTCCAAGATGATGCCCAGATTAACAATTTTTTGACTCTGGAGGATGAATTCGCTAGCACAAACATTGACATGGATGCTATGGCCGAATCACAACAGTTAGCAGAAGAAGATCGCCTGACCCTAACAGCTGCCATGGCTAAAAAAATACTAAGCCCAACTATTTTTGACGCTACGAACATAGGGCAACTGAAAAAGTTTTGTTCACCTAAGGCAGCTGAAGTAAAAGACGAGTTTATTGACCTAAAAGGAAATGTTCTACCTGCCGACCTTACTCCATTGGAAGACATGTTTGATGACAACGATGTGGCCAGAAAACCAAAGATGGAACCTCTGAATGCCGCCATAGAATAATACAACATAGGAATGGCAGAACATCCCAGGATGATTAAACTATCCAAAAATCTGCCTCCTGACCAAAAACCAAAATATGTGGATCTGTTCAAAGAATTTCAAGATGTATTTTCCTGGAGTTATGAGGACTTAAAGTCCTATGACACTTCAGTAATCTAGCATACCATTCCCCTAAAACCAAATCATAAACCATTCAAACAGAAACTCCGAAGAATCAACCCCATGCTTCTTCCTTTGATTGAAAAAGAAATAAAAAGAATGTTTGAAGCAGGTATCATTGCACCCATCAGATTCTCTGAATAGGTGTCTAACTTAGTTCCCACCAGAAAGAAAACAGGAGAGATAAGACTGTGTGTAGATTTGAGAAATCTAAACCAAGTCTCTCTAAAATACCAATACCCGTTACCCAAAATGGACGATATCTTGCAAAGAGTAGTGGGTTCCTCTAGGATTTCCCTACTGGATCGATTCTCAGGATTTAACCAAATCCTTGTCCACCCAGACGATCAGGACAAAACAGCTTTCACCACACCCTGGGGAACATTCAAATATGTTAAAATGCCTTTTGGACTGAAAAACGCCGGCACTACCTTTCAGAGGGCAATAGATATTGCGTTTGCCAAGGAGATACACGATTTCCTTGTAGTTTACTTGGATGACCTGACCCCATTTTCCAAATCCGACCTACAACACCTTAAGCACTTAAGGAAAATTTTCATCACATGTAGGAAATACGACATTTCCTTGAATCCTAAGAAGTCTCTATTTGCCCTGGAGGAAGGCAGGCTATTAAGGCATATAATATCAGAAGATGGGATCAGAATCGACCCAGAAAGAATTCAGGCTATCCTCCAAATCCCTTACCCAAGAAACACAAAAGAATTACAAGCATTCGTCGGAAAAATCAACTTCCTGAGGAGATTTATCCCCAATTTAGCCGAGGTAATAAGGCTATTGAGCAGCATGCTAAAAAAGGACGCCAAGGTGAGATGGTCTCTTGAGGCCAAGCAAGCTTTCGAGAGTATACAAACTGCCCTGACTCAAACACCTGTCCTCACCAGTCCTCAATTTGACAGGGACTTTATCATTTTTTCTTTCACATCAGAACATACCATAGCCGCAGTCCTTCTACAGAAAGATGATCAGGGCAACGAGAAACCAATTGCTTTCTTCAGCCGAGTTTTGAGAGACACACCCCTAAAATTTCAGATCATGGAAAAGCAAGCCTACGCTCTGGTCAAAGCCATTAAATACTTCAGAATTTACATCCTCTACTCCCATGTGATCGCATATGTCCCTAATGCTGTTGTAAAGGATATACTAACTCAAGAAGGATTGGAAGGCAGAAGAGGAAAATGGATTGCTAGCATCCTTGAATACGACATTGAGATAAAACCCACCAAGCTCGTAAAAGGACAAGGGCTAGCCAAGCTAATGGCTGAAACAAACTTCCAAGCATTAGACATTAATCAGCTGGATGATGAAGCGGAGCTTGTGACTCCACAGATCAGTGATACCTTCACACAGTCTCCTTGGTATTCTGATATTTTCTTTGTATTGTTAAACCTGTGCGCTCCCCCAGGATTGTCCAGAACCAAGAAAAGATTTTTAAGGATGAAATCATCAAATTTCTGTGTCATAGATGGTGCTTTGTTTTGGAAAAATTATGAAGGTATTCTGCTTAAATGTTTAACTATAGATGAAACTAACAGTGTCATGAAAGAATTTCATGCAGGTGGCTGTGGAGGACACTTATATTGGAAATCCACGGCGGAAAAGATCTTACGAGCTGGTTATTACTGGCCTTCTCTATTTTCAGATGTGAAGAAGTTTACCGCCTCATGCCACAAATGCCAAATATTTGAAGGAAAAAGAAAGTTATTGCCTCTGCCCCTAAAGCCCATTTCAACCGAGAAACCTTTTCAACAATGGGGTCTTGACTTCATTGGAGAAATCCATCCCTCTTCCTCAGGCCAACACAAATGGATTCTAACAGCCACCGATTATTTTACCAAATGGATTGAAGTCATCCCATGTAGACAAGCCAGTGACTCCACCATTATCCAATTCCTTGAGAGCAACATCCTTTCTAGATTTGGCTGCCCGGAGAAAATCATTACCGACAACGCTGCTGCTTTTAAATCTAAAAAAATCATTAACTTCTGCCACAAATACCATATTACCTTGGGCCACTCCACAACTTATTACCCGCAAGGTAATGGCTTGGCCGAGTCTTCCAACAAAAGCCTCATCAATATCATAAAGAAGATGCTAGAAGAAAACAAAAAGCTCACCAATGCCCTATGGGTAGACTGACTGTCCACCAAAATATCCATTGGGATGAGCCCCTACGAAATTTTATATGGTATGGAAGCCAAGTTTCCTTCATCCCTGGGCATACCTACTATCAAAATGTTGCAAGAAATTCAGGCTGAACCAAATGACATCCAAAGAAGAGTTAATCAGACCATTCACCTTCAGCAAACCAGGGAACAAGTCTTCAATAGAGCTCAGGGTCTACAAGAAAAACTCAAGAAAATGTTTGATAAGAGGACTAAAGTAGAGGATTTCTGGGTGGGAAGCAAAGTTCTAAGATGGGATGCAAGAAGAGAAGACAAGGGAAAACATGCAAAATTCGATTTTTTGTGGAAAGGTCCATACATTATCAGCGCTGTGCAAGGAAATAACACCTACTTTCTCAAATCTCTTGATAACAGCACAGCGGAAGAGGACCCGATCAATGGCCGGATGTTGAAGCACTACAATGATCCTCTTGCTTGAAAAGGGCAGATGGTAGTTGGTTTGTACATAGTTGTATATATCAATTTTTGTCCTTTTTAGAGTTTATAATATTGAAGCACGTGGAAGAAAGCAAGCGGTGATTTATAGTTTAATAGCAAGAAACTAAAGACCAAGGCATTCTGACCTATTGTTCCTGACTTCTCACAAGGAGAAGCCATCCCCAAGTGGAGCCACTGTTAGCTCCCTGCCACAGCAGGCTACTCATATTTCATGATTGACATTTTATAGGCCAAATATGTCATACTTTGCATGCTGCAATGCTCCATATTTTCTTAACAGTCTCCAAGCGAATAAGGCTGCTTCAAATTCATTTAATTTCCTTCCAAAATTTTGTAAAGTTATCCCGGTATCGCCATTTTTTAGTTAAAGGGAGGACCAAACAGCCTAATCTTGGCCTCCCGAGGTTTAAATTTCCTGTTTTAGAATATAGAGAATGTAAATCTGTCCAAACAACTTAATCTTGGCAGATTCTTAGATAGGTAGAGAAGCAGAGGAGCCCAATAGCTTAATCTGGGCCCTGGAAGAAATAAGGGTAGTATGTAGATAGGAAAGCATCAAAAGAAAAATGAATGATGGGTTTTCAAGTCTAAGTGCACCCAAAACAAAAGAAGAAAAAATGCTAGGTAAGTAGGATGGGTAGGTAGTTCTGAGGTTGTTGAATCCTAATTGCTGACTAGTTCCAAATTTCCAGGTGTCATATCATTCAGGACACAATCAGCTAGAATTTGTATGCAAGAAGCTCAAAAGAGGTATAGCTAATTCCCCTTTTCTGTTTCTCCCAAACATTAACTAACTTCCCCAAAATAGGTAAAGATCTGCTTGACACCTCTTAAGTTCCATCATTTTCATAATGCTAGTTTGGGTAAAGATCTGCTTTACTCAAAGTTGTTCCATACTTTCTCTAAAGCACGGTTCTAACCCCTTATAACAGCCTAAGGTCTCCTGAACTTAGCACTTTCTTACCACCTCCATGTTAACCACTAACATTATTATTTAGCTCCCTATTCTTCCCATCCCCTTATTAATATTAAGTAAAATCCCCCTACGTAATATCCCTCCCCCTGGTTGGAAAATAACCATAGGCACCCCCGAGAATTGCTCAGTTTATCTAAAACTTAGCAAGAACCCTTTGACCTCAAAACCATCTCCCAGATACAATGGACTCCTTCCAAAGTATGAAATCCCTCTGAGGTAATCGGACCCCTTTCGAAACCTCAAAATGCCCTTCGCACTCACCCTCTTGCTCTTCATTGCCCAAAGCTTACACTCCGTAGAACCTTAAAGCCAGATCGCATCGCAACATCGCACTTTCCTCTCCATGCAGGTTATGACCCATCCGTCACCACCCGACACGATATTGCGATATCGGCAGTCAGCGGTCGCAAGCGTCGAATGTCCAACTCAAGCACCCTTCGTTCCCCGCCGATGCGATATTGCGATCGCATCAGAGCTTCTTCATCGCATTACCTCCAGTATCAGCACCTCACCACGTCGTTCTGTACTAGGGACCCACCACAGCTGACGTCATCCGCCGTACAGCCAACGTCAGCAGCCAGAAAGCCGAAACTTCGAGCAGGAAGAAAAATCACACTTCGGAGCTCCAAAACAAGAAACAGAGGCAGTTTTCGAAGCGCTAATCGTGCATCACTACGGGAAATAGGCCATTTCGAAGAATCTTCAGGGAATCTTTTGATTTATTGACCCCTTGTGCGCCGAAAAGCCCGAAATCGCCCGATCGTGCCAAAGTGATCCGGTTTAAAGACAGCAGCAGATCAATGACAGAGTTTAAAGTGTATCAGATCAGGTCATCAAGCTTAAAGCGTGTCAAAGAGTATCAGTCAACGGCGGAAGCCATCAATGTAGCGGCAAAGAGTATCAGCGAAAATCTTGAGCAGCGGCTCGAAGCAGGAGAACATTTAATACCTTCCAGCAGATTCATAGAAAGAGGGTGAAGCCACTGGACGCCCTCGAATCATAATTATTGCGCATTTAATTCACACAAGAGCTGAACTGTAGTTCCCAAAGCACAATCATTCCAGCAGCACCGCATCTAGCCCCCAAGGGCCACCTCGTCACCTGTTCCGATTCAGCTGCCCCCAGTGCAGCCAAAAAGATTTACTTGCATTTAATTCCAGCAACACTTAGATTTTTGAAGAGTTTTCTAGCAGACCTGTCTAGGTCACTTGTAATGATGTCTTTTCGATATTTTGCTTATAAATACCACCCTGAGCAATGTTGTGAGTGGTTGGTTGGTTGGTAGTAGTTGTTGGTCAGTCTTCTTTCCAGCATTGTCTCCGAGCAGAGACTCGCACTGTAACTTTCATAATTTCCATAATCAGAGATTGTTGAAAGCATGGATTGCGAAACTACTTGATGTTTTCTCTTGGCCAAGGAATGATTACGGAATTCCTGTGCTTCTACATGATCCAATAAGTGTTTCTCTCCTCTGTTTGTTTTTATGTTTTTACCATCGTTCCGCCTCCTAAATCGCAGGAAAAAAGAATAGCTTAAGATTTGTTTCAGTACACCTTAAGTTCAATTTTTGCATTTCTCAATGTTTTCTTCAGAAATAGTTATGAGCATGTATACTTGAATGATCTTGTCTACACTGTTTCTTTCACATATGAATGCATGTTTAGGAATTCTTAATTGCTCCTAGGTCCCATTCATCCATTTCTCCTCTTTGTTCAGCATGATGAAATGATTCTCTTTTGCCTTTAATCCCTGATTCCCATACCATACTTTCAGCCGATTGAAAATTGTATCCTGTGTGGCTATCCCGCTCCGTATCCCCTTGTGACCAAGAAAACGCAAGAAAGCCTCAATCTGTGACTCCATGCCCAATGGTTCAAAACTTATCACACCTTACCTTGCCTCTTTGCTCGAGAATCCTACCTCCCATCCAATCACAAACAACCCTCCCTTGAAGTCAGAAAGCTAGCCTAAAATCATCAACTAAGGTTGAATCAGAAGGAGAGAGCCCTCTCCGATTACAGGTGGGCTAGAACCTGTAATCCAAAGATTGGTTTGTGGTTACCTCGGCCGTATCCCTATTTAGGAGCACTAGGGACAACCTGAGTGATAACAACGGCTTGTAAGGCAGCAGACACGACTTCCTATGGATCAAGGATGATAACCTAGTGGGGTCTCCCCATATACTCGACGGTACCTGGGAGTACAATCCGTGTTAGACCACTATCGAGTCACAGAAGGAGGAATCACCCAACCGTAATGTGAAACAATAGTGACTAGGTTTAACGACGCCGGAACATGTCTCTAGCCTAGACCTCTAGATGTTTGCATTAAGTTCCAATGCATTGTTAAGTTTATTCAGTTCATTTTATGGTTGATCTTCAATTAAGTTTCGGTTTCAGGTCCTACCATATGTAGTCTTTCACAATTGCCTAGATGCAAGCTATATGCCAAAGAATACCATTTCGTTCAACGAATACTAACTACGAGAGGGTTAAGAATTTTCAATCAAACAAAATGAGCACAATCAATCAAACAACCTAATGCAGCTAATGGCAAATAAATAAAACTTTTTATTTTAAGAATACAAATCAATGAAAAGTTCTATTTCCCATTAACTATTGAATGCAAAAGAGATTTGTTCGATTTCTTTTTCAAAGGCACAATGCACTAAAATGAATTTTGAGAGACAGTAACACTGAGTAAAAGAGATAAACTCACTCAATGAGAATACAATGAAATTCCCAAGACACCAAAATGGTTCTCCAAACCAAAAGGAAAACAAAGGCTTGTACGAGCTATGTGATCCAAGCTCAAACAAGGCTAAAATGAAATCCAAGCAAGAAAGAATCAAGTCACTCGGAAATCAACCAAAAACACTTCAACAATCATTAAGCAAGTGAAAAAAGCAATCACAAAGTTGACTGGACAATCAAGAAACTCAAGACTCCTACGGAAGGCTCGACACACACGGCCACTAGATGCCCTAGGGCTAGGGTGTGAAATTGGTAGAAAGAAGAAAACACCCGAAGGATGGAGGTTAAAAACCAGTCAGACAAGGATCAAACACACTCCAGCAATTGAAAAAGATGTGGCAAGATACAAATCCAAGCTCAGAAACCTGGCAAACAAGTGAACTGGAAAGGTTAATAGGCCCGACGCGATTGTCAAGCTGTAACTCGCACTATAAAGGGATTGGCGCGGGTTGTCAGTTAGCAACATGCACCAACTAGCGTGACTGTCAGAGGAAAAGCCGCGCTAATAAAGTTTGCCAAGTCAAAAAGAAAAACAAGCGGTCCAAAGCTTGGTTTACAGTGTCTAGGTGGGCCAGGAAGCAAGAGGCAGCAAGAAATTCAATCCAGAAAGCTATCCAAGCAAGAAAACAAGAGAAAACCAAAGAGGCAAGACAAACTCCAAGTCATTCAGTCCGTAAACCAAACTAGAGATTGACTGAAGTGGCTTTGATCTACTTCACTAATGCAAAGCAATAGTGTTTCGAAGGCTAGCTGGCCGTACTTCAAGCTCCGTCTAAAGTTTACAAATCAAACAACAAGCTAACTCCCCAGTGGAGTCGCCAAATTCTTGGAGAGGTAAATCCCCTCTATGGATAGAGGCGATCCCTACTAACCCAGAATGGGTCTAGCAACAATCAAACAATGCTACCATGCAAGTCCCTAATTGCAAATAAAAGGTAGGTAATGAAGACCTACTTGGATTCCAACGCTATTGTTAGTAGAAGAGACGTCGCCCCCACTCCTTTTCTTTGGCCGGTCACAACCCTCCACGATCTCCATGAATGGACACCTGCACACAAAAAGAACAACACAAACACAAGTGTGAAATCTAATAAATACAATTATACATCAGTCAGAAAGGATATAACTCAACATCAATCATTACAAAGACAATGAGAGTGGAACCATAATGATAGTCATCTATTATTAATAATCAACAAAGGATAATATAATCATAGTTCTGACGTCAAGTCCTCCTTTGGCTGGGTGCTCAGCTACACAAGTCTTGCAAAGCTTGAAGGGATGGGGAACAAGCCTCTCTCTCTCCTTAGTGACAAGATCTCCTCACTTAGGTTAAGCCTTATGGACATAAAGAAGGCTCTTGCAACTCTAATCTCTTGCTATCTTCCTTTCAGCACCAGCACTACCACTAGCTTGCTTAAGGCATGGAGACAAGCTTTTATAGATGAAAGAGGAAAATATAAGATCAATCACATTAATCATGGATTTGGTTTTATCACTTGGAAACTTCCATGGAAGGGTGGAAAAATACTTCCCATTTAAGGAGATTCGAAGCCAAACCATCCTCACCTAACATAGATTCAGTTGGTGAATGAGTTGGAGAGAACTTTCGGAAGTTGATTTGTTAAAAACTTTGCCCAAATAGGTTGGCGCGATTGTGACTCTGGGACAGAGCGCTAACTGGCATGCCCTCTTTGGAGGATTTCCCCCATTGGCGCGGGAAGAACACAGTGAACCCGCGTTAATGCAAAAAGGGCTATTTTTATGGGCAAGCTGCAAGAGATGTCTTCAAGGCATGTGAAGCTCATATTCAGAGGGGAATGATGCAAGTGGTTTCAAGTCTTGTCACTTCTCACAAGTCCCGGAATGAGTCCTCCAAGGTGTAGGAGAGGGGTAACAGGGACGGTGACGAACGGTGACAAATTACTATGTAACAGGGGGGGAATACGATCAATATTTACAAGCTCTTCAAAATCCAGATCCTCAAAATCTGTTTAATTATTATGATTCTCATGGAGCTCATATTTATTACCCCGAACCTATAGCCTCTCAACCTATGGTTGAGGTCACGGTCCCGTTGTCAGTTCCTTGGGGTACCACCACTTATCATGGTGGCCAAGCACCACCTGGAAATTTTCAAGGGCCACCATATCAGGTTCAACCGTCTTACGGACAACCTTATCTAGGGCAACCTGGAGGCCCACAAGGACAACCCTTCCAGGGACAACCTTTGGCCTTTGGTGGTTCTTCCTTTACATATTTTGTGTAGCCCTCTGGTAACCCAGGACAACCTTATGCTCAACAAGGCCAATCAAGTGTCTAGCAAGGCTACCGTTCTAGGAAATTTGGTCAGCCATATGTTTAGCAAGGCCAACCCACTGTCTAGCCTGGTCAACTAACTGGATGGAGTGGCCAGCCTCAAAATCAACCAAGCCAACCAACTGTCCAGTCTGCTCAGCCATTCGGGACAACCCTCAGATGTGTAAGGACAACCCACTACCCAGCAAACTCAACCTTATGGGCAAGTGAGTCAACCTCAATCTCAGCTGGGAAACCCTTCTGGCCAGATGGTTCAACCTTAGTTTATTCAAGGAAATTCGTCTGGGCCTGCTCAATTTGGCACTCAAATGATGGTTTCTTCTCAAGCGCCACCCAGTTTTCAGCCCCAGTCTAGACTCCAGACTCAAGTCGGTTCTCAGATTCAAGTTGGATCTCAATCTCAACCTGCTTATCAAACCCAGCTTGGCTACCAGGCCCAGATTGCAGCCCAGACACCTTATGGTACCTAGCAATCCTAACGGCAAGCCCAATTTGCCCCATATCAAAATTATCAACAACTGAAGGTAAATCCTTATTAGAATTTCTAGCAACCCTATGTTGCTCCTACATGCCAAGTTGTTAATCAGTGGAATGTTGGGGGGCAAGTCCAGGGTCAACCGTCTAGTCACAGCTATAACTCCTATGGGAAAATCTCCTACGGGCAGAACCCTTATGGGCCAAGTCAGTCTGGACAGAACCTATGGGCACAACAAACGACTGGATGGAACTCTAGGACCACCTCCTACCCGCAGTCGCAAATGTCCTTTAATCCTCAGTTACCCTTTTTAGCAACGTTGGAATTGCAGGACGTGTCCAAACTGACCAATGATCCCATTCTTCATAATCCATATTGGCCGTCGGTTCCAACTAAAATTCCAGGTGATAGTCCCAAGTTTGATGGTAAAGCTGGAGAAGATCCCCAGGCTCATGTTATGACATATCATCTATGGTGTTCATCAAACTCATGGCTTGATGATTCGATCCGACTTCGCCTTTTTCAATGGAATCTCACTGGCTCTGCTGCTAAGTGGTATATTAAGTTAGCTCGCAGATCTTTTCAGGACTTCAACTTGTTAGCTATGGCATTCTTAACTCATTTTCAGTTGCCGATTCACTATGAAATGGGCACGCATCTCTTGACATCCTTAAAACAGACTACAACCACACATCTCTCCGATCATATTCCTGAATGGAGGCGACGTCGCCATTTGATTAAGTTTTGGGTTCCCGACCAGCTTTTGACTGACTGGTTTACAACCTCATTTGTTGGTCCAATAGCTAAGGAAATTGCGATGGGAGCATGTGTAACTGAAGAGCAAGCTATTGTGCGTGCTCAATACCTTGACTTGGTTTACTCCCAGTCCGGTACGTTATATGATTATTTTCTTGATGCTCCAAGGCCCGGAACTTCCAAAGCTCCACTGACACCCTCTATTGACGGTGTCATCGGTTCTGTAAATCCACCCTCTAAGAAATCTTCCGCGAACCCTAAGAAGCAAAAGCAGAATGCTTCAAATGAAAATGCTTCTTAGGGTGTATCCAATGCTAGTAATACTTCTGAGGTGAATGTCATCCAGTCCACCACGGCAGATAAAGCCTTGAAAGGGAAAAAGAAGGGAAAAGGGAAAAATAAAGCTAAACATCCGAAGCAAGATTCCCCTAAACCTCCACCCAAGGAAGGTACCAAACGCAAGCCTACGTATCCTTGCCTTATCTGTGATGAGGATCACTATACCAAAGACTACCGAAGGCAGTCCGAAGTTAGTCGTTTGCTGAAGCGTGCCCTTGGAACTCCTGTCGTGCTCAAGGAACCTTTTCCCTCACAACAAACTCAAATGGTGGCTGATCTGTCTCAATCCTCTTCTCCCTTTAGTTCTCAGGTATTTATGGCTGGGACAATTCCCATCCACATTAGTACTCAGGCAAAAGAATATCTGTCGCCTGCCAGGAAGGAGCCTGAGGTCCCCTCTAGTGCTCCTCCATCCAGTTCTGGTCCTCTTCATATTGAGAGACCTAGCACTGAAACAGTCATCTAACCTCCTTCTAAAGGTGTACTCCAGAAATCTTCGTACAACCCCAACGTTCGTTTTACTCAGCACTATAGGATTGTTGAGGACTTAGCCCAGGCTTCGTCAGCTATGTCCACATTAGAAGTTCTCCAAAGCTTCCCCTATCAGAGGAAGTCTTTGCTATCGACCATTGGTGGCATTGACCTGGCTAACTCAAATTTGATTACTTTTGACCTAGACAGTCATATACCGAGGCTGCCTCACCAAATTGCCTTCCTGGTCGTCATCAATTCCAAAACGATTCATCATACTGTCATTGATGAAGGCACATCTACTTGCATAATGTTTGTTGCTCGTTGGAAGGCTATTGGTTCTCCAACTTTGAGCTAGTCTCCTACAACCTTGGAAGCTTTTGATGGGAGAGAGTCTCATCCTTATGGTATCCTCCAATGATTTCCCATTACATTGGAAGGGAAGACGATCGAAGTAGAGGTTGAAGTTGTCGATGCCAATTTAACTTACAACCTCCTTTTAGGACGGATCTGGACCTATGCAATGCGAGTCGTGGCCTCATCTCTATTCCACGTCATTTGTTTCCCTCATCAGGGGAAGATTGTCACTATAGACTAGCTCTCCTTCTTCACCTCTTCCTCCGATGGCAATGTGCCTTTCGTGGAGCATACCTCGGTCCCTCTTGAGAGTGTGGGTGTTGGACTCTTTAAAGATCCTGCCCTTATGGGTGTTTTTTCACTCCCACCTCCCAACATTGCCACCATTAATATGATTTTTGTTCGCTCTGATTTGTGGGATCTTCCCCCTCCTAAACAGATAGGCTCCTAGGTCAATGAGATGTCGTTGAGTCCTGTCAAGCTTAACTACGTCGAAATTGTTTCTGCATCGGCTCCATCCTCTAAACCTACTCCTTTGAGTAGAGCTCTCGACTCATACATGTAGCTCCCTTGGCTTGGAGATAGTGCTTCCTCAGACCCATTACAGGAACCTTTTCCTTCTGATGAAGTTATCATTGAGACCATGTCTTTCGAGGAACCTCCTTGGCCTAATCATCACCATCGTTCCTCATTTCTCCCTACCCATCGGGAAATTCTTGCTTGTCTTGAGCGGTTTGCTTCTTGCTTCCCTTTTCAACCTCTTTAGACACCTATTCAGATTTATCAAGTGTCTTCTAAAGGGAACATGGGGAACATCACACAAACCCAGCCTATCAACATCTCTATTAAACCAGGGATTGTATAGCACATCCATGTTAGAGTAACTTGTACTCCAGAGGAGATTCAGCTCTATACGGGTCTTTTTCGTGAATTTCGTGATGTGTTTGCCTGGTCTTACAAAGAGATGCCCGGCATCGATCCTAGCATTGTGGTGCATGAGATACCTACCTATCCGGGTGCTAAACCTGTCCAACAACATCTACGCCTCATGCACCCCCGAAAGGTTGCAGCTATTAAGGCAGAAGTGGAAAAGATTCTCAAAGTTGTTTTTATTTACCCTATCCCCCTCACAAACTAGGTCTCTAATATTGTCCCTGTCACTAAAAAACAGGGCACTATCAGGGTCTGCGTTGACTACCGTGATATTAATCGAGCTTGTCCCAAAGATAACTTCCCTACACCCTTCATTGACCAGCTCATTGGTGAGTGTGCTGGGAGTGAAATATATTCGTTCATGGATGGATTTTCTAGTTATAACCAGATTAATATCGCCCCCGTTGATCAACACAAGACTGCCTTTATCTGCCCGTGGGGCACTTTCACTTATAAGAAACTCCCTTTTGGTTTAAAGAATGTCGGTGCCACCTTCCAATGCATAATGTCATACACGTTCCATGATATTTGACACATTGTGCAGCCTTACCTAGATGACCTTCCGCCTCATTTGGTAAGGCGTCAAGACCATCCCACCCACCTTCGCGAAATTTTTCTTCATTGTAGACACTATCGTATTCGGCTCAATCCACATAACTGTTTCTTCTGTGTAGAGTCTGGCAAACTTCTCGGGTTCATCGTCTCCCGAGAGGGTATCCGTTTGGATCCTCTTAAAGTTGAAGCCATCATGAATCTTCCTCCCCCTGCTTCCTTGCAGCAATTGCAGAGCTTGCAGGGAAAAGCGAATTTTTTATAACGATTCATTCCAAATTCTACCGCAGTGGCTAAGGGCTATACACGGTTATTGAAACATGATACTCCCTTTCATTGGGATGCTGCTGCCCAAGAGTCATTCGAGTGTCTCAAGGCTCTCCTTGTTTTTGCTCCTTTGTTACGTCCCCCTGGTTATCACCGGGACTACACTCTTTACTTAGCCGTTGCTGACACCACTATCAGCATGGTTCTCGTTCAAGATGATGATGATGGTATTGAGCATGTCATTTATTACCTTAGCTATAATTTACTTGATATAGAAACTCGCTATGCCCATGTTGAGAAGCTGGCATTGGCCGTTGTTTGTGCCGTCTAACGTTTCTGCCATTACATATTATTGCGTACCGCGACGGTGATTTCTGATTGCAACCCGATAACGTACATTTTGTCACGTCAGTTACTGGGGGGCAAATACTCGAAGTGGATTGTTATCCTCCAAGAGTTTGACTTGAAGTTCATCACTGCCAAGTCTAAGAAATTCCTCGTCTTTGTTGAGTTACTTTGCTCTCTACCATCTCTTACTGCACCCTCTCGGTTAGAAGATCATATTCCAAATGAAACTCTGTTCTTGATTAGCACCCTCGACCCTTGGTACGGGGATATTATTGTCTATCTCCAGATGTCCTCTTTTCGTCCTGATTTGTCCAAGGATGCTCGGAAACAGATTCACCATCAGTCTCAACCTTATCGCATTATTGGGGACACCCTATACCAACTCGGCACCGACTCTGTCCTCTGCCGATGTTTAACCCTCGAGGAAGCCAAACAAGTTCTAAATGACTACCATTTTGGCGCCTGTGGTGGTCACATGTCCAGATATGCCACTACTCAGAAGATTCTCCGTGCTAGTTATTTTTGGCCCTCCATCTTTAAGGATTGCATTCTTGTCATCCGTTCTTGTCATGAGTGCCAAATCTACCAACGGAAAATGTGCGCGCCTCCCGCTCCATTGAACCTTGTTGTTACCATCGGCCCTTTTTCCAAATGGGGCATTGATTATATGACCTGTAACCCTCGCTCGGCCAGGGGGCATGGGTATATCATCGTTGCCATTGATTATTTTACAAAATGGGCCGTGGCGATGCCTACACTATCTGAAGACGGTCACACAGCGGCACAATTTTTGTTCAATCATGTTATTTCATGATTTGGAGTCCCTCAAGCTATCGTCACTGATCCCGGAAAAAATTTCCATAATCATATGATGACCGAGTTAACAACCCAGTTGGGCCTACCGCATGATAGCTCGACACCGTACTATCCTCAGGTCAACGGTCAAGTGGAAGTTGTCAACAAAGTTCTAGTCACAATGCTTCAACGTACTGTCAGCATGCACAAGTCCAACTGGCATTTGATGTTGTTCTACACCTTATGGGCTTACCGAACTTCAGTGAAGGATGCCACTGGTTCACCCTATTCCAATTGGTTTACGGTCTGGGGGCTACCCTTCCGATTGAGTGTGAGATCCCTTCTTTGAAATTAGCTGTCGAATTACTCCCCAACACTACTCAGGTAGAAGAATGCCTTCTCTACCTAGAGCAACTAGACGAGACCGATCGACTAACCTCTCTAGCTATTGAAGCATAGAAGAAGAGAGTGAAAACTCACTTCGATCATACTGTTCATCCTCGTTCTTTTGTTGAAGGAGATTTAGTCGTGCTTTATGATCGAGCGAATGATAAGCTGGGGGCAGGCAAATTCGAGCCTATGTGGCACGAGCCTTATATTGTAAAATGAGTTTTGCAAAAAGGGGCCTACAAGCTTATTGATTATGAAGGGAACCCTCTGGATAAGCCCTGAAATGGGCTTTATTTGAAAAAATATTATGCATGAATCCCATGCACTCTGATTTGTCCATACGTGTGTTTTTCAGCAGGTGTGTTGTGTGTGTGTGTTTCCATGTTTTTTTCTTGGTGTGTAGGCATGATTGCTGCTTATTGTGTCTTTTTTCTTCGCATGCAGATGTCTAGTACACCTTACATTGGTTTCGCTGATGGTGCCTACCGTAGTACACACAACTTGTCTTCTGCGGCATGGGTGATCTACGATCCTCAGAGTGAGTTAATAGACCTTCAAGGTGTTTGTCTGGGTTGTACCACAAACAATGTCGCTGAATATAGTGTTGTCATCAAACTACTGACCGAAGCTATCAACCTCAGAATTTGTGCATTGGTTGTGAATCTAGACTCTCAGCGTGTCGTCCACCAGCTTAATGGGCATTATTCTGTCAGAGATCATCAGATTTTAAGGCTGTATTTTTGTGTTAAGTTGTTAGAAAGGAATTTTGATTTCATCACATATCAACACATTCCAAGATGATTAAACACGTTAACTAATGCATTAGCCAATTATGTATTAGATAGACATTTGTGTAACATGTAATCAAAACAACATATAGAAGCATTTAAAACACAATATATATATTATATATATATCATATATATATATATATCATGTGGCACACTGAGGCGCTCAAAAAATAAATGTACATGTCCAAATATAGTTTGTGCACTCCATACATCCAAGACACATGTCTCTCAAAAAATCAGTAGGATAAAACCTAGGTGTCCACTGTGGTGGGTTGTGCTCCCTATAACACACCACCACTCGTGCAACCCGTCTCAATAAACGGCGCAACCTAGGAATCACTCCTACTGTGTGGATCTAGAACTCTATGGGGACCTCCTCGATCCCCATGTAATCTGGGATACCCGCCGTCAGACCCTCAAGATTCCGGGCCACTGTCTCTATCGAAGCGTCAGCTAGGGGAGCCAAGGCTAGCTCTTTGATACCCTCTCGGTCCCTCCACGACTCTGGACCCAACCCTATGGGTCTCACTGGTCCCACATCTACAAACACCATAGAGTTCCTCATTAGGATGTATGCATGAAAAAATCCAAAAAATTTATAAAAGATAAAGTAGAAAAAAAAAAAATTATATCACATGATCAAGTTCCTTACCACCATCATCCCACTGTTCGCCAAGAGGTAGCACCATATTGGGATCTCCATGGAAATCCATCCTAGCATATGGCCAGTCCTCAACAAAGATAATCTAGCACGCCAACCACTCATTGAACATTGCCCCCCATGATACTGGATGTCCGCCACCCCCTCGTGGCATAACGTGAGCCCGCTGTGTGATCCTGGGCTCTCGTGGTCTAGGCGCATCTAAGACCATGTCCTGCAACTGCAGTACTGGCACCTGCTCTAGCATGAGCGGGATCAAGATGGATCCATAACCAAACTGCTTCATCTCTCCTCAATGACAGTTGTTGAGTTGTCTCTTCATATTTGTTGTCATTGTCTCTGCCTAATTAAACATGGTTGGATTAAGGCATTCGAGAGCTAACCGTAGATGAGTCTTCGATGCCTCGTGATGGGCCTAGAAGCACACTGCCCTGTTTAGCATGAACAGAACTGCACGGAGAACTATGTCTTCTACTCTCGGGATTGCTACCTTCCCGCTCTTTGTCTTACGTGCTCGGGGACACACTCATGCCATTATCATCTCTAGCGTCTCGCCCCAAGGACGTTCACCCTCTAAGATTGGCCTCTCTCCTTGATGGGATAATCTCGTCAAAAAGTACATATCTGTTGCATCGAACTTGATGTCTCAGCCTCGAATTAAGAATTTCCTGTCTGTCGAGTTCCATGCACGGATTATCAGCTCTAATAGATCAGGTTGGGACCGAAGATGCGGATTCAAGAAGAACTTTAGCAATCCGCATTCATGTAGAGTGTTTCGACACCCGGCATCAACAAAAGCTGCCTCATCGTTAAAATCATGGGTTCATTCCTACCAGACATAAGCCATAATGCCCTGCATAAAGAGAATAAATGAATTAGAACTTCGTTCATGAAATTTGGTCCATAATTTGTGTAAAAACATAGTTTTGCGTCGCCATCGTGACTGTTTTTAAAACAGTCGCGATGGCGTGAAGTTCATGGTTCAAATTTTTCACGGTCATCGTAGAAGTACATCATATTTCTGCGATGATCAGGGCGCGTTACCTGTAAGTCACGCTTGGTCACCGCGGACCCGAGGGGTATACCCGCGATGACCAAGCGATGGATGTTAATTCAAAAATCCACCCAAACTTGTATGTCCAACGATCAAATGCATAAAAAAACCAATGAAACAAAGCGCAGGAGAGTGACTACTTACTTGATCAAAGTTTCACAGTGAACCGTCAACCGACGAGGCTGCAACTAGCTCACAAAGTTAACTCTGGTTGGCACTCCGAATTCACCAATGGTAAATTGTATAGTGCAAATGGTAAAAATAAAATGGTTTACCCCCCTTTTATAGTGATTTTTTGAAATGTTTAAAAAATTGCACTTTATAATGTGGGTTTTTACCTTTTTGTGCATGGTTAGTTGGAAATTTGGTTCCTAATTATGTTTCCACCTTATTTATGTCGAATCGATTTTACATTTGACGTGTTTTGTGTAGAATTACAGGTGGTGGAGTTACGTGTGCACTTGGTTCGTAAAGTCGTCTTTAACGCTCTTTTCCGACTCAAAAAACTAAAAGATAGCTGAGTTGTTCCTTTCAACTCGTTAAATGAAATGAAAGGCGGTTTGCTTTAAGATCTTTTCTGACCATGTAAACAAGAAAAGATTGTCGGGCTTTTGTCATTTCAGGCTCGTTATTGGTTAAGAAATGACGTGGTTTCGATTGCTTTTCTACTTTTTCAGGTCGAAATCACTAATAACGAAAAGTACTCCTTGATCGTAATGGTCAAGCAGTTCTTTCGAGTATCATTTTGTACCTTTTCAGGCTCGAGAGACACAACTTTACGAAAAAGGACCCCCCTAGAGTTTTCTTTTCCGTGTCTTTTTCAAATTACCTAAACATGAAAAAGACTCTGAGTTTTCCCTATGTTCGACTCGTTAAACCCTGATGACATTGGACTCGTCACCATGACAAGACTTGAGCTTCTCCTCCCTAGGGCTCGTTAAACTATTACTAGGTTGGATTCGACCGAAGGTCAAACTTATATCACAAGCATATGCTATCCCCTTCAAGCTTGTTTTCAAAAATAATTGGGGTACTCGCCAGCAACGGTGAGGGAAAATTTGGAAATCATCATTGATTGTCTATGGCAGCTAGTCACTCTTGAACATCGACACTTCTGCTTCTTGTCAGGTTGGGACATCCATACATCGTCATTTGTCCTTCTGCGGGTTTGGGTTTTCATTTAGCCTCATTCCATCTGACTCATGCAATCCATTAAGCCTCTGACCCTTTGGTACCTGAATACTGCCACCCTCTAGAGTCGTGTCGCCGAAATCTTCAAGAGTATAATCCTTCTGCAGTTTACAACCTTGCCTTTTCCTCTGATACTATGTTTCATCGTCTACCACTTGTTCCTTGTCTCATGTCTTTGATGGGGGAAACATTATGGCCCTCCTGCGATGGATCGTCTCCTGTCAACTTCAGCTCATTATCCAGAAGACTGATCTAGAGATCCCTTTTGGTACCTTGGAGCTTGCATGCCTCAATGGCAAGTTCTTCATGCCTGATGGTTGACTTACATCATTGGTCGCTGATTGGGTGATTCCATGAGTGTATGAATTTAGTTCATTCTTCACACTTCGTGGATTGTACTAGACAGTACCTTGAGAACCATTGGCATTATTGGTGGTTTATCTCACACTTGTTAATGGTTTACATCAACGACCAGTAATCAAGCGATTTTCTATCATGCTTGACTTCAACACCTCTATTCGCATGTTAGAATTTGTACTATGATTGGTTGGGTTCAAGACCCCGAACTCAGATCACACATGTTCAGGCTGCATGGATTGGTTCATGATTACATGAATCACTGATGGATGGTTGCGACCATGCCTGAGTCTTCATGGGTGGCTGCGACCATACCTTTATCATTATCATGGTCTTATTGGTTGGATGACTTCGTCCATACCATAGACCTAGTTTATATGTATTTTGGATCGTTGCGTCCATGCCTAGACTACATGTAGTTCATTATCAGAGATATCAGTTGTACTTGCACCTATAGGTTCTTCCAGATGGTGTTCCAGCTCAGTTAGTTTTGTAAAGCATTTCACCCCTCCCACTCTCTCGGGCTTCATACTTTAGGGGGCATCTGTTACACAGTAATTTGTCACTGCCTCCACTCCCAGTCCATCTACTGTGTCATGTGTCCAAGTCAAACATGCTCATGTTGAACAAATGCTCTCTTATATTGCCAATTGACCCACTTTTCCTAAGTTATCTACCTCGACATGGCTGTGGGCTTAATAAACGCACTGAAAGGTGCTCCTAAGCAGTCTAGCCGCACTGCCAGCATGGAAGTACATCTAATTCCCACGATGGTCCAATTTCATGCTCCAGCGCGAGGCTGCTTATTATCTTCAACGATGAACTGACTATCTGTGTTGCTCACTCACGATCTCAGCACTGAAGTTCAGTTATGTACCTGTGATGATCCAGATTGGGTGAATTTGTTCCAACGGCCGGCCTTCTGGATGACTCCAGACCTGGTTGTTGGCATAGTTTGTGTTGCCCTTCCTTCCTTGGTGTGGCAGTTCTATCAATTGTGCTACCTTCCTTGGTGATAAGCTCTCTCTTCCACCTTTCATGGAGACTCCTTCTCCTATTTAAACACTCACCTTTGATGTGATCAGCTAGTTGGTAGTTGGCAAATTCTTGGATTGAGCAGTGTTGTTAGTGCTTTTGATAGATAGCTGGTGTGAGAGTGATAAGTGTGAGAGTGTTGATAGCTTGGGGAAGGTTGTGAAGTGCCCTTGATTTCATGCAAAACTTGTGAGTGAGAGAGAGACCTTTGTATGTTGGGAGATCCATCTTCAAAGAGTGAATGCTTGAAGAACATGCTGGCTAGATCCCTCTGAGAAGGCTTGTGACATCAAGACTTTGGTTGTAAGCTTACTCTTATTTCATTATTAATGCAATCAATGATGTTTTCCTATGTCTCATATGTAATGTATTTGATAGCTTATGACTTCTTGACTTTGTGAGTAAATAGTTCATTGTTGTTTCTGCTTACGTCCTTTGTTGTATTTCCTTTGCTTCGTTTCAAGTTTATCACTCATTGAGGAGAAGGAAGCGAAAGTTGGAGTAGCGCAACAGAACTCCATCGACCACCGGTTGAGGTAGGCCTCCAACTTTAACTGTTTAAGGAAAGCTATTGTTGATCTGTCCTTGTTTTTGACTAGACCCACTCTAGGGCTAGAGGGGCTGCCTCTGTCTACAGAGGGAACACTTTCCTGCATCACAGGGTGAATATGGAGAATACTGACCACACCAACATATGCACAAGACCATGTGATGGTCAGCTGCAACCAGTAAAGAAACCTGTAAATCTAATCAACTAATGCATAGACAGGATAACAGCTCTCTGGCACTAGATAGAAGAAACTTGAATAACCTATTCAGTGATACATTCAGCAATCTAACACCTAGATAGGATGACATCTTTCTATTGCTAGACCTTAAATATCAAGGATATAGCATATCAGGTACAACTTAGAACAAAGAGAAAATGGAAAGCAAGGAGTTAATAGCAAAAGAAGCTTGTATTAGCTGAAAATGAAGATGAAACATTGCAAGTGGCAAAATATCCACAATCTCCAGAAGTTGAACCTTACATCAAAACATCAACCATCAACCTTGATTACATCTTGTTTCTGGGTCTTTATAGATTTTACATTACAAGGGCACTTAGCCATTTAGGTATGGGGGGGTTATAATTGACCACCAACTACATTTAACTACCTAATGGAGTCTCTGACTGTGTTTGCTTGCTGTAATGGGTGAATCTGTTCCTTTCAGGTGTTGTGCTATCCTCTTAGGTAGTTGGAGTGCTCGTCCAGTGAAGTTCCATAATTGATAAATTCAGTTACAAGGTCATGCTTGTTCTTTCCTCCTCTAGCCATGCCTTCTGTTAAATGTAGTTGTTGAGGCTTTACTATTATTGGTACTAGCAGGCTAGTCACCTTCTTCCTTTCGACAAACGGAGTGGTCAAAGGATGTGGAGTGCATGGGTGAATAGACAGTCAAGATGATAGGTAAGGATAACCATCGGATAGGGAGAATAGATGGCAAAGATGGATTGTCGAAGTCTGTCAAAAAAAGTGGGAGTGAGTTGAATGTGGGCCATTATATCTTAGGTGGACATATTGAACAGTGATCAGGAGGCGAAGTTACGCGGGCGTTAGCAAGCGGGAGCAGTTTAGTTGGGTGGTAACGGTATTTGATCGCACCGCTTTTAGGCATAAAGAGGTAAAAGGGCGAGGGCGTGCGTTCCCACTCAGTGATCAACACGTAGCAGCAGATGAGAGAGAAAAACTTTTCTCATCGCGCACTAATGTTCGATCGGGTTACGGGTATGGGGAGAGAGAATGTCGTCGGATCTCTTTGGAGGTGATCAAACAGTTGGGAAAATGGCATGCAGGTTGCTTTATTGGGCACAACGGAAGCTGTTGGATCTGTAGGGAAGATCAACGGCTGAGATGAGGTGATAGGTTTACTAAGGCGCGAAGTCATATGGCTAAGGTTTTATTATCAGTCTAGGCCTTTACGCTCAAGACTTAAAGTAAAAGGGGTTTATGTCAGGTTTAGAGGAAAAAGCAGAGGAAATGAAGGTGAAGCAAAATAAGCGGAGTGAAGGAAAAGGGAAGATGCCCATTTATGAGCTTCCTTTTGAGTAGAACCAAGAAGATCAAGCTCACCTTTGACCTTGGAAAATCCTTCTTATATAGCAGAGCTAACACTGGCTCCTTCTAGGGTTGAGATCCTCCTTGTGAGGTCTTAAGAACTGTAGACCATTGCCTTTCCTACTAAAACAGATTAGCAAAATTTCCCAATGTTCCATTGGGCATGGAGCCTAATTCAGTTTACACTAAAACCTAATAAAACCACATATTTACAACATTAAGGCCTAAAGACCTTATACAACATAAATTTTCAAAAATCACCCATTGACTGGGCCATCGAAAACTATCTCTCCTTCCACACTTTGCAGCATGAAGGTATTGTTCCCCTGGATTTGAGTGATGAGGAAAGGTCCAATCCACAGGGCATCGAACTTTCCACGGTTGCATTTTTTTTCCTTCAGTGCATCCCATTTAAGAACCAAGTCTCCAACTTGAAAACTGTCTATCTTTTCCTTTCTGTCAAAGGCTTCCTTAGTTCTCTTTTGATGTGTTGCAAACTTTTCAACCAGCTGCTCTCTGATTTGATGCACTTCTGCTAAATCACACATCCTTTTTGCCATGTCATCCTTATCATTCTGCTCTTCCTGCAAGAATTTTTCCACAGGGAGGATTAACTAGATTGGGAATACAGCCTCAGTGCCATATACCAGCTTGAATGGAGCTTTCCCTGCGGGTTTCTTGGTAGTCACTCTGTCAGCCCATAATGCATATCTCAGCTTGGAATCCCAGTTCCTTTTATTGTCTTCTAGCAGCTTCTTGATTATCCTTATTAGGCTTCTATTGGATTATTCTGCCAGACCATTGCCTTGAGGGTAATATGAGGTGGAATGAACTAGCTTAATTCCCATTGAGTCACACATGTCCACCAACTCTTTTTCCTGATGGCCGTTGCGTTATCTTTAACCAATTTGTGTGGACAGCCAAACCCAGTGAAAATATTTTCAGTCAAAAACTTCATGACCACATGGTGATCAACTTTCTTAGTAGGGATGGCCTCAATCCATTTAGTGAAGTAGTCGATGGCTACTAAGATCAACATGTGCTCGCCACTGGAATGTGGATTAATTTCTCCTATGAAATCCAAACCCCATTGCTGAAAAGGACCACTAGTATGTATTGGCTTTAAGGGTAGGGACTTCAACTATTGTTTTCCTTCAAACCTATGACACCTGTCACAAGATTTTACAAATGAACAGACATCAAAAAACAAGGTGGGCCAATAATACCCAGTTCTGAGAATCTTGTGGGCTGTGGTTTTCCAGTAGTGATCTCCTCCACATATGCTGGAATGAAACCGATGCATGACCTCCATGGATTGTTCCTTGTCCAGACACCGTAAAATAATTCCAGAGGGATCCTTCCAATATCATAAATTTTCATGAATACAATACTTGGCTACCCTGAGCTTCATAGTTCTGGCTTGGCTTGAACTTAATCCTGGAGGGACCTCTAGCATTAGCAAAAAAGGGGCTATGGTAGAATACCATTCACAAGCAGCTAGATTTCCTGCCAATGACGGTTATGTTCTAGTTCAGTTGTTTCTTTTGTCTCTCCATCTTCTGAAAATGTGCTTATAAATTCACGTCCAGAATCCTACAGATTTCTTCAACCATTAGTTTGGCAAGACTCTGACCTCTGAAAAGCTTGGTGGGATTTAATTCTATGTTAAATTCAATGAGCTTTGCAATCCATTTAGCCCTTCTTCCATCAACATCTGGTTGTGTTAGGATATCTTTTATGAAGCAGAGGGCACATACGCAATTACCTTGGAATGTAGAATTTATATCCTGAAAGCTTTCAAGGATTTGATAATACCATATGCCTGTTTTTCAACGATATCATACCTCAGTTCAGCATCCCTTAAGGTTTTGCTGAAAAATGCCACTAGATGCTCTGAACCCTCATCATCTTTCTGCAGTAAGACTACTACAAGGGTGTCATTGGATGCAAAGGAGAAGATATGGAACTCCTTGCAATAGTCTGGGCTGATTAAAGTGGGAGCTTCCATAATGGTTATCTTGATAACTTCAAAAGATCTTCTTGCTACATCAGTCCATTTGATCTCTAATCTCTTTTCAGCATGAAGGTGATATGTTTCACCAGTTCTGCAAAATTAGGAATGAACCTCCTTACAAAATTTATTTTTCCCAGAAAGGATTGGATGTCCTTTTTTATCTCAAAACAGACAAGGTCTGTATTGCTTTTACTCTTTCTGGGTCAATCTTGACACCTGCAGCAGAAGTAATGTGTCCAAGAAGCTTGCCCTCTTCTAAAGCAAACTGTGACTTTTTAGGATTCACTGATATCCCAAACTTCCTGCACTTCAAGAACACTTTTTTCAAATGTTGTAAATGATCTTGATGGTTGTTGGAGTATATTTTTATATTGCCCAGGTAGACAAGGAAAAAATTATCCTTCTCCCCTACAAATGCTATAGCCATAGCCCTCTAAAAGGTGGCTCTGGCATTCATCAGTCCAAAAGGCATATTGGAATACATAAAAGTGCCCCAAGGAGTGTTGAATGCAGTATTTTCTTGGTCATATAGATGTACAACAACCTGGTTATACCCTGAAAACCCGTCCAAGAAAGACATCACTTTGGCTCCTGAGAATTTCTGCAAGAAATGCTCCATCTTGGGTAGAGGATAGTTATCTTTCTTAGAGCATTTGTTCAAGTTCCTGAAATCAATGCACAGTGTGATTTCTCCACTCTTCTTCCTCACCACTACCAAGTTGGCTACCCACTTTCAATATCTCAAAGGAACTATGATTTTGGCAGCCAGCAACTTCCTGATTTCTTTTTCAATCAGAGGAAGGAGCAAAGGATTTATGGGTCTCAGCTTCTGCTTGAAAGGAATGGTGTCTCTCTCCAATGGGATCTTATCTTGGATGATATTTTTGTCATAAGTTTTAAGGTCACTATATTCCCAGGCAAAGACATCAGCAAGCTGCTTCATCAGGGTGCAGTACTCAGAACTTTGGGCAACAGACAAATGAGTGGATAGGTTTATATATTTTGGATGATCTGGACTCCCTATGTTATGCCCATGGACCACAGACTGATCTTCCTTTTGGGTAGCCTTATAAGGCACATCATTTTGGTCAAACAATTTTTCTAGAGGAACTAGGCCTTTAGGTGTATGATTGTTAGGAAATTGAACAATGTTATCTCAACCAATTTTGTTTTTAAGCTGGGGCTGAGGATTTTTTTCCAAGGCTTCATTCTCTTGATCAATTTGGATTTCATAGAATTCATCAATGACTTGCAAAAACCTATTTACTTCATCATCATCCTTAAAGACTTTCCAATGCTGGACATTATCAGGCAAGGATGGTCTATATTTCATCTGGACTTCATAAACTAACTTAGGGGGCATGGGAGGGATGAACATGCTATCTGAAACAGCAAGGGAATCAGCAAGTTGATTTTGATTCTAGGGATATATGAGATACAAAAACTATCAAAAGAATATTTGAGTCTCCATACCTCATCTCTGTATGCTTTTAGCCTTGGGTGCCTTGCTTGGAATGATTTGTTCACTTGCTGAATGATGAGATTAGCATCTCCAAACACCTTTATGTCTTTGACCCCTCTGTCTTTGGCAGCATTTAAGCCCAATAGCAGAGCCTCATACTTGGCTATATTTTTGGTGACCTAAAAAGTTAGCTTAAAATATAGATGTGTGGTTTATTGTCTTGGAGACACCAGCACCACTCCTACTCCTACAATTTCCCTTGAAAAGACTCCATCAAAGAACATGTCTCAAGCTTTTATTCCCTCTTCTTCCATGGCCTGACCTACTGGTTTCTTAATCTACATCGAGACCCCCTGGGATTTTTCAATTTGGAGAATACATGCTCCAAAATCAGTGTCTACAGCGTAAATAGGATGATTAGTGGGGTTTTTCTCATCACTGATGATATAGGCCAGCTAGGCTTCCCTGTATAGTCTTCTGCTTTCCCCTCCAAAAACTAGGATAGTGGCATAAGATAAGTCATTTTGTAGTGTCCCACCCAGCCTTTTAATCCACCCTCTGGACAATGGCATGCCAAACTCAGGGGGAACATCTGCCACCATGATGTCCATCATCATGTTCTTCATGGGTAGCTGAGTTAGGGTGATGGCTAAATCTTTGATCAACCCCAGGCACTTCACCTTCCTTGAATCAAAGGAGAATAAATCATGATATGGTCTGGTGATATCAAGGCCTAATTCTTCCATGACAGCTTTAGGCATCAAATTATGGTTGGCTCCTGTGTCCAACAGACAGTTGTGGAGGATTTTATCATGAATGGTCAAGGAGACATAAAATGATGGGGAAGTGTCATCAGTAGGCTCAGTCATTGGGCTAAGCACGACTGCAAGTTTATCATCTTGTAAATTGACATATTCAGTGGAGGTTTGTGTGGCTTTTAGCTCAAGGGAATCAAGGATAGACTTCCTAAAGACCTCACTGTTTACAAGTTCTATCAGATGTACCGATATTTTCAACTTTTTGACTTCTAATTCAAAAATAAAATGGGAGGGGGATTTGTCAGGACCTCTTACCTCTTGAGCTGGTGCTTTAAGGATGATGGGATCAGCTTTTGGTCTCTTATGTTTGCTGCTCTGCTACTCCATGGGAATAGTAGCCCTTTGGGTAGGGTTCTCTTTGGCATTACTTGTTCTTGACCTCAAGTTATATCTTTGTTGTTCATCAATCTACAGAACAACTTCTTTGTCCCACTCTTGACTGGTCTGGTCTTGGAGTAATGACTCTTCATAGGCAGCCAATGTCAAAAAGACAACATTGCCCTTGTCTTCCATGTAGTGAATCTCATCCTCTTCATCTAGTTGTTCTTCCTCCATGACTACATTTTGGAAAGGAGTATTAAGCCTTTATTCTTCACTGGCCTCTTTACCCCTCTGAATGATCTGCAATTGCTCATTTTCTCTTTTGAATGGATTTGGATTTCTTGGAGCATTCTTCACTAGCCTCTTTACCCCTCTGAATGATCTGCAATTGCTCATTTGCTCTTTTGAATGGATTTGGATTTCTTGGAGCAAATGTGTTTGGAAGCCTTGCTTTCGCAGAATTCTACTCAACCTTCAGTTTAGATATTTCAACAGCCAATGACTCTATCATTTTATCTAATTTGGGTTCTGAAGATGAATCAGAGGAAGAAGAAGCCTCACTTCTCTACCTCCTTTTGTTAGCATGGCCCTAAGCTTCTCTGCAGCCATGATATTTGATTCCACCTCTAAAGCTTCATCTTGCATTTTAGCTAAAGTGGCACATCTTCTTTCTCTTAATAGCAGGCAAAAATCAGAATCAAAAGCATTGGCATAGGTGAGTTTGGCAAAGGTGGGGATAGGCTTTACTTCAGCTGGTATCTTACTATACATATGATTGAATCTTTTATTAAAATTAGATAAGGATTCCCCATTTTCCCTCTTGAGGTTGCCAAACTCAGTATGGTAATATAACAAGTCTTTCTTATCTCCCCAATGCTTTAAAAACACATCATCTAAAGCCTCAATGTCTGCTATAGACCTAGGGGTTAGTTCTCTGAATCACTTTCTAGCCTCTCCATCAAGACTTTGGACAAATACTCTCATCCACACATCATCTTCACTAATATCTAGGTTATTTGCTTAACTATAAAAAGATTCAAGGTGTTCTTCAGCTGTTACTCCCTCTGTACCAGTAAACTTAGGCATGTATTTCTGATACTCTCATGCAAGCATGGCATTCAAAGGAACAAGTAAGACCAATGGTCCATACCTAGCAGCTATGATTCTTTCCATTTTGGTAGGTGCTTGTTGGCCTACCATGACTAAGGTAGATGGAAGAGCACTGGTCGTTTGGATGACAGAAGGCTGGGAAATCAATGACAGGGCTGGAGGAAATTGATGGACTATAGGGGAGGTTTTCTTTGGACTGAGATCCAAAAGGGAACTTATTGAATAAGGAACTTTATGAATCTCTGGAAATATTTCTTCACTGATAGTGCTAAGCTCTATATTTTCAACATATACATTCTCAGTTACAAGCCTCTCTTGAAGACATACATACGATTGTTTAGGCTTACCTAATCCTGATGCTCTTTTCTATGATACTTTCCTTTGCTTGACAATATTCTCAGGGTCAGGCACTGGGTCAGATGGTGATTTTTAAGGATTTCTCTGAGTATGCCTCACAAACTGAGCCAAAACTATGATGTGGAGTCACCAAAGGTTGGTCCTCCAGTAGAGTCGCCAAATAGATGATTACAACCAAAAATGTGTCCAGACTTTGTCTATCATAAAAGCTAGATGTATGTCATTTTCCCAGGGAAGCTGAGTTTCAATCTCCTCTCCCCGGCAACGGCGCCAATTATGTTAGGATTCCAAGAAGCTCTCCTAGGTTGTAGCTCAGAGATGCTTGGTAACATATAAATTCAACTTATTGTTGCAATGGATGAATGGAAGGAATGATGCTTGTCCAAGCCAGATAACCACTTCTACTTTGTTTCACTCTAGACATGTGTGAACACCCCCAGACTACAAGGCTTTAGACCACCAACTACTCACAGTTTAGAGATTGGGTGAATATGGAGAATACTGACCACACCAGCAGATGCACAAGATCATGTGATGGCCGGCTGCAACCAGTAAAGAAGCCTATAAATCTAATCAACTAATGCATAGATAGGATGACAGCAATCTGGCACTACATATAATATACCTGAATAACCTATTCAATGATACATTCAACAATCTAACACATAGATAGGATGACATCTTTCTAGTGCTAGACCTTAAATATCAAGGATATAGCATATCAGGCACAACTTAGAATAGAGAGAAAATGGAAAGCAAACAGTTAACAACAAAAGAATCTTTTATTAGCTAAAAATGAAGATGAGACGCTACAAGTGGCAAAATATCCACAGTCTCCAAAAGTTAAACCTTACATAAAAACATCAACCATCAATGATCCGGATTTAAACAGGAACACAATAGATTACAGAGATAACCATAAATACAGAGATGCGATAACCATAAACAACGAGATGCAGCGGAAATAATACTTCATTTCATTAATGGAAAATACTGAAATAAGCTTACAACCAGAATTGGAAATAAACCAGCTAGGACGATGGTAGCTTATCTCTGAGAAGAGATGTGCGGCTACATGTCTCTGAACTGTTCCGAACGTGTGTTACAATGAGGCTCGAAGGCCTATTTATTATTGAGAAACAATGGAAAACCCTTCACATTCCAAAACCGACCCTTAGAAGATGAAACGCCAAATTGTGGGCCCCGTTTTGGGTAAATTTGTACATCAATTTCCCGGGGTCGTAACTTTGGCATACGATCTCCGTTTGACGCGTATGATAGCTCGTTAGAAAGATCTATCCGAGAACTACCATTGTTGGAACGGGCAACACCAGTCCATGTTCCATGGACCCGTGTTGCCCCCGGATTCCCCAAAAAACGTTGTTTAGGGCCTCAAAACGGCTCCGGAAGTTCAGGACCCGAAAAACTGCTAAAAATAGTAAGTTGTGCTACAATTAAGGAAACTGAAAATGCTGAAAGAGACAATTGTGGGGGTCCAAATGGGATAGGTGGGTGGCCACCAACATCCACCTGGATCACCAGTAGTGTTTTAATCACAACTTTTTTGTTTTTCATCCAAATTGAGTGATTCTAAAGCCAGATAAGAGCTAATTCAAAGGGATATCTCCAATATAAATAGGTTTTAAAAACTCAATGATATGATATGTGAATTTTAGTTAGAACAAACTGCATAACAAAGTCATTTTCGATTACCCACCTTAAAACAATAGTGAATGTTTTAAGCATAGATTCTTCATTTGATATCGGATTCGAATGATTCAAATTGGAAATGAAGTAGATTCATTTATTTGTCTCCAATAGAAGCAAGTTTTGAATATAAGAAGAATTGATAGGTCAAATACTCTAAGGAACAGCCAGAAAAATAGAGTTTTAAGAGTGTTGATTTACGATAGACAGTCAGTATTTTGATCATAACTTCCCCATACGATATCGAAAATGAGTGATTCCAATTACCTTGTAAACTATATTCATAGGCTAATTTACCATAGAAACAGGTTTTAAAAATATGGTCATTTAGGCCTCCAAAAACTAATTGTCCCAACTCTATTCCTATGCTGCCCGCTAGACACCCTGCCAATGTTTTGGTTCTAACTTTTTCGTTTCAAATACAATTGAGTGATTCAAATTGGGTTGGAAATTAGACATCAAGGGCTACTTAGAATAGATACAGGTTTTAAAAATATTCCCTTTTGGGCCCTCAAAACATGACTGTCCCGACTGTTTTTCCAAAAATTTCATCAAGCCTGCAAGCCAAAAAAATGATATTCAAGCATTTCTTTAAATTGGTGATAAAAATGAAAATGAGTGTTTGTAAAACTATTATTTTTATATAAATCATCTACATACACAAATTAATTGAAACATTTATCACCGATGCTGATTTCGATAGCGTGTTGCAACAACAAAAAAACAACTAGTTTTACATAAAAACAAAATATATTTATTTATGTCTTTATTTGTTTTATTTTCTCCACTATCCTACTCTCCTTTGATAATCGAATATGTTTATGTATAAGAGTATTTCTAGTGGAACCATTTTAGAAATAGGGGCCTCTAGTATGTACATACCCAAATTTGAAAAATACAAGTTGATAAAAATTAGGGTATGAGAAGCCATCTTCCCTTGAAAAAAATGATGTCAAAAATTGTTGAAGTATGGAGTGATGTTGCAAACAAGTGATAAAGTGAAACCAATCTTCAATATATTCTTTACTTTCTTGATTTCCCATAGCCATCATACCATGAAGTTCTTGAGCTTGTTAAAATGGTTTGTTGATGCAATCTAAAAGAAACCTCATTTTTTCCCATAACTTCTACAATTTTTTAATTTGAAACATTCTGAATCTCATTGTAAATTTCTTCTAATGGCGCATGTGAGATAGAATGGGTGGGAAGGGTCGGTGAATTTTGCAGTGCAACATTGTAAGCATGTTGTACTGGTTTATTGTGGTGAGGGTGTGGAATTAGTTGAGCAGGAAATTCGAAAGTAGAAATGTGAGCCATTTCTTACCATAACAGAAGATGTTCTTCATGTGTTTCTTCGAAGCTCCTTCTTCAAATGTTCCTGTCAATTAGTTAGTGAAATGGGTGGTGCTTACATCACCACTTGAGTGAAATCATATGATTCATTTTTCAAATTTTCTATTTTTTTTTTTTTAGTCATTCACACAGAAATTCAAACATCTATTTCTACTCTAAGTTCTTCAATAGTCCTGCTGGAAAGCGGGCGGGGGAGCAGGGCTTTTACATTCTCCATACGTAGGTTCTTACCTTCTGCTTTTAATACCCAATTCTCTCCTAGCAGGCACTCATCAGATGCACACTACTCTTTAAAAATAGCTACACTCTCCCTGGCAACGACGCCAAAATGTCGAGCGATAAAAAGGTGTCTTTTTAACTCCTGATTATCTTCACATTAATTGTCAACCCAGGGACGACTTTTTATTTCAAGAGTGTACTCAGTCTGAGGCGGCTATTTACTCGAGAGTAATGTTTGTAGTATAGTGCGTAAAATGCAAAAGTAAATGAATGCTTGAACCAAAATCTAATTAGAACAGTAAAAAACTCAAATTCTCTGTAATTAAATCATTCACTCAAACAATCATCAATTGAGGATATAATAGCAATAACTCATTCCTCTAGAGATTGATTCAATTGAAATCAAACTGGAACAAGACAATCACTCTGGGAACAAGGAAGCAATAACCAATGTTCTCTACAGTTGACAATCCTGCTTTAAAGCAATTAAAAGGAAATAGAAATTGAACTAAAGCTGCTACTGAAAGTAAACTAGGAAAACTCTTTAAAAGCAAACTCTTTGCAATTAACCAACAGAAATGAACAGCAAAGCTTCATCTAACAAAAATGATTTATTAATGGAAAGGAATAGCAATGCTAAAATACTAGAATTAAACAACAATCTTAAATGGAACCGAACAGCAAAATAAAGTAATTAGAAATACGCAGCAACTATAAATGTAATTGAATCAGCAACCTTAATCCAACAGCATGAACATTAATCGCAGTTATTGAAGCAACAACAATTGAATAATAACATATTCGAATAGCCATTGCAATTATAAATGAGCAGCAATTAAATGAACCACAGTCTTAATTAGAGAGCGCAATATTAGATTAGAATTAAGAGCATGACATTTCAAGCTATAATTAATAATTTTTTCACTAACGCAATCCAATTATGATTTCAATATAACAGAGCAATTCTGCGAAATGTTCATAAACAAGAGATTACTAAACAAAACAATTTAAAGAAGTGAAAAGGAAATCAAACCATCACACGACAGCAATTGGAAAGATAAAATATAGCAGCAGCATACTCCACCAGAGGCTAGGCCCTTAGCCACCAGTGGATGCTGCTGGGCTACTTCAGATGAGAAGAATAAACAACAACCCTTTTATTTATTCATCATCAAACTGTGAAATCATTACAAAAGCTGAAGCTCTGAGAATTACAACATGCAACAATCCCTGCTTCCTCCTATCCTATCATGAATAATCCATCATCATTCTTAAATCTCTAATTCTAAATCCTTAATTCTCCATCATTTTTCCATCCCCATCTCTGATCTCTATTTTCATTTAAATAGAGAGAGATCAGAGAGAAGCTACAACAACATGATTTCTATTACAAAATTGGATTGTTTCCAACCAATTGATCAACAAGAAAATATATTTATATTCATCTTTCAACAAGAGCAAGGCGAATTTGGCTTTGCAGCTCAGATTTGGAGGACGGCCACAATAACAAATCTCAGAAAATCGTGCTCAACGAACCCTGTGTTTCTCTCCGTACAAGCTGAATTTGGGCAAATCGTTCATTATTAAAGTTAATTGGGTCCATTCTCGACAAAACCCATGTTCCGGATTTTCCAGATTCTTCTTCATTTTCCCAGACTCTTAACCGCAAAATTGTTCTTCTTATTCAAGTGAATTTCTAAGTTGGAATATTTAATGATCAAATCTTCAATCTGGAAATCATATTGGAGGCTAAAAATGGTGAAAAGTGCTACAACCAATTTATTAAAACTTGCATTGATAAAATCATGCATAATCATCAATTTATTAGAAATAAAGGAGAATAAATAATACTTTTACATAAGAGCATAAATCATTTTAAAATAGAATTATATGGTAAATTATGATAAATGACGTGATGAAGAATGGTAGAAATAGGTGGAATAACTGTTCAAAAGTGATAATAATAATGGCATATTAACGACCCAACACCTGATCCTAAGAACTATTTATTGCTACTATTGTGATACAAAGTCTAGCAATGGGCATTCAAGTTGATATTGTTCCACCATATTGTGCTTACCACCTATTCCATCATTTGATTTTCCAACTTGTATGGGCATCAAATGGTATATAGGTAATCAAATCAGTATTTTTTGGGTGGCCAATTATGATGTCGGTTTTGGCTTCTATATTGTGGTGCCTTTTGTGCGTTTTTATGCTTACTGCTTGTTATTTTATTTTTTCTCATTCCCACATCGTATTTTTTCATTTTGGCTGAGATTGGTTATTTGATTACTTGATTACGGTGTAGCTGAAGATGATGAATTAACCAAACATTGATTGGTATATGATTATCTAACATAATCACCATCTTTTGACTAAATCTCTCCTATAATTGAGTATATAATGACAAGGATGTAGTTACAACCCTAGTGGTGTACATTTCTGCTTTAAGGATTCGTAGTCTCGATCTACCACATTGGAATGGTGGCGAATATGGCTTTGAAGCTTGTCTGTATTATTTATTGTGTGACACTTACATTTTTCTGGATTCCCATTTTTGTTCTTGATTTTGTCTTTGGCTAGATTTCTTGATCGTTTATAGATACCTTCGATTTGTCTTCTAGATTTTTTAGGGTTTCTTGAGTTTCTTAATCGAGTGAAAGTCTTTTGGAAAAATTTCGATCATTGTATGCTAATGAAACCCTAAGCCTAAGTTTTGGGCTCAAAGATTTACAGGGAGGATGCAAAAGAAATAGCCAAATCAGAGTGCTGGCATTGTTCGAAGTCTCCTCAACTCGAAGGAAGAGGTCTTCTTGGAGCCATCTGAGTGGTTCTGCCAAGATTTCTCGATCGAGTTTGTTTTGTAGAGGTTTTGAAGAGGGCCTCACACAAAGAAGATATATCTTGAGATTGCAACTTAGCTAACCTATATTTCATTATACCATTCTTGCTAGAAGTGTTTTAAGTAAAATGAGACGTGGTTGTAGAGGCCCTGTGTACGAGTTATTTTTGAATGAACGTTTATGAGCAGGGCGATGTTGGCGATGATTGGAAAGGGAGAGGTCTTGAGTAGGTTAACCCATTTGAGATAGGCATTATCTATTGATGCCACATTTGGGCTGGTGTTGACAAAGAGAGATTATAACTAACAATTGGTATGAGCCATCAATAATCGTCACATTTGTTGGTCATGTATTTGTTTCAAGGTCTCTTTTAATGTTGGCTTGGATGAGTTTGATTTGTAGGGTGCTGAAAGAATTTAACTTAAAATTTTCAACTATTTTGGCTTTTGACATTTTATATTTTAACTTGGTGTGGCTTTTGGCATTATGCATGGTGGGACTTTGGGATTAGGGTTTTCCTTCGGTAAAGCCATGTTTCTGGGAAAAAAAGTTAACTTCCAAATCTCAAGCATGTGTTGGTGTTTTGTGCCTTTGTCAGGAAAAATATTCATGTCTTTGATTCTTCCTAGGTTCTCTATGCCTCAGTTTTTGAAGCATTGAATCATTTAGCTTACGATTTCGCTTTTTTGCCACTTTTGATATGTCACGATTTTGCAACACTGCCATTTTTTTCTATCTTATGCTTTTCAATATTGACAAGGTTAAAAGTGAAACTAAATTGTTCATTTCATATAAAAATGAAAAGAAATTTTCATTAGCAATTAAAGATCGTTACAGTTCGGTTAGACTTATGAAAAAGCTAAGTTTTTCTAGAAATACAAAGGCTCAAATACAACACTCTCTCGGTTTTTTAATTCATATTTCTTTTTTGATTTCTTTCTACGGTTATTCTGGATGTTATAGGTATGGAGATAAAACTTTGATTGTTGAATTTCATGCCACTAAGGATTTTGGTAGCCTGGAGTTTGACACTTTGGTTTGATGGTAATTCCTGTTTCATTGGATCTAATGAATTATATTTCCCTCTTAATGAATTCAACAGAGTTTATGAAAGTATGCATTTTAATTCTATTAGTTCAGCACAGTTTATGAAAGTATGTGTTTAACTCTATTATTTCATTCAAGAAAGGATTTGAAACGATTTTAATCATCTCATTGAGCGATAGCATTTCCCATATACTTTCAGATGGTTCAAGTTTACAGTAAGATTTAAAGATGGTTTCTTAGGCTTCAGTTGGCCACCTAGACATCCAATTAGCCAAATAGCCATGTTTCTAGCTTTCGTAGGTGGGGCTAGCTGAGTATTTCAATTTGCATTCAATATCATGTGTTTGGGCTCCCTTTTGCTGCACTTCATATCCTTGGTGTTCCACTCTTTTTGGATGGACTTTGATATTTGTTTGCCAATGAGACATATTCATCCCTTGGTGTGTTTTTGTTTGTATACAAAACTTGACCATCACTCCTTTCCTGTTCTTTGTTTGCATAAGAACTTGACCATCACCTTCAGCTAACATAGTGTTTGCTTGTTTGTATGTTTCATAGATGGATTCACTATTTCCCTCTGTATTGGAATGTGCATCTTTTCCATGTTTATTCAGCAATAGTTCTAGTTTTTTTTCCTCAACTATTGTTGTTTTCTTTTTATTCATTTCATAGATGGTTTTCCCCCATTTTGACAATAGATTTGGTTTTTTTTTTCTCAGTTATTGTTGTTTGCTTTTTATTCATTTCATAGGTGTTTTTTTTGTTATTTTAATTTTTATGGATAGAAATGTGTAAGGCTACTTCATTTCATTTTTATTTTTATTTTTACTCTCTTTTGGAAAGAAATGTGTAAGGCTCCATTGTTGGGGTTTCCTTTATCTTAATTGTAGAAGATGACACAAATTGTTGGTTCCCTCCATCTTAATTATAGAAGAAGATGACATAAATTGTTTGTTCCCTCCATCTTAATTGTGCAAGATGGGCACAAATTGTTTGATTTATCACTTTAAATTGGGAAACAAGTTGATATGAGATGGGTACAAATTGTTTAATTTATCAATTTAAATTGTGAAACAAGTTGATATTTTTCAATTATGAAACAAATTGATTGCATATTTTTGTGCACAATATGATGACCAACTACTAAACTAGACAATCTTAACAACAACACTACATTAACCTTATTTAATACCCAGATGACCTACCACTGGTCATCCAGATCAACAATTGAACTAGACAATTGATTGCATATGCTTGTGCACTTTTGGCCAACTATTGATGTAGACAATAGCAACATCAACAACATTAACAATAATAGCTTAACCTTATTTTATACCTACATGACCTACCATTGATCATCCAATGAACTAAAACACCATTGGGACTACTTGATTCCAAACACCAAAACTCCAAACTCTAGAGGTTGATTTGGTGATGGGACTTGCATTCATATTAACTAAACTTATTCTATATTTATACTTAATCATCTTAACTAAACTTATTCTACTTAAAATGGTTGTAGACCATCAGCAATAGCTTAACCTCATTATATATGTACATTATTCTAACCTCATTCTATATCTACATTATTATATATGTACAATGGGTGTATAAATGATACCATGATGGTTGTTCTCTATAATATGTGTGCCATTTTAATCATCTTCTCAACATAATTACCTCTTCTTTGTAGTCTGATAATCTTCTCAAAATTGTGTTATGATTATCTTCTAAAAAATGTGTTAATTAGCTCAATTAGTTCTTTTGCACTATATGTGGTTTCTTCTTCTTGTCCATGGTTTCATGGTTGCACTGACTCTTTATTTAATGATGGTTATGGTTTCCAATGTTAATCACTAGCATTTGCACCACGAGTGCTAGGTCCCTATAATACCAGTGATTACCCCATTACTATTGTAGTTATATACCTTATTAATATTGTTGTTCCCCTATTGTCCCCATATTGTTATTACTATGCCCCATAGAATCCCTCTATTGTTATTTTTGTTCCTTTATATTATTATTGTTAGGTTGGTTGGGTTATATTGTGACTCCTAAGACTCCTATATATAGAAAGGAGGTTTTGTCGTTTGAATCATCAAAGAATCATTCATTTGTGTAATGTAAAGGAGGTTGCACCCTCGAAGAGGCTGAATTCTAAAGCGTTGATCTGTCTTTTCTATCTTTTTGTGAGTTGGTTTCACAACATTTGGTATCAGAGTTTTGGATTCTAGGGTTTCGCTGCTCCAAATAGGTCATCGTGGCATTTTCATTATAACTTTTTTTCTGCGACGGTTCAGAAGCGAAAAAAAAAAAAAAAAAAAAAAAAAAAAAAAAAAAAAAAAAAAAAAAAAAAAAACACCATTTGAGACGAAATTGCACTGAACCCTGGATCCAAATTTCAGAGATTTTCTAGCTATATTTGCGGAGACATGATCTGAGGAAGTTGGTCTTTTTGCAAACTCCTGAATTACATTCCAAACAAGTGACCTGGGAAAATCATCATAACTTTCTCTCTGGGCATTAGATTGAAGTTTCGTAAGAAGGTACAGAAAGAGGACGGACTGTAGTTTCTTGTCTCTATTTGTCAGAGTCAAAGGTCGAAACAAGGACCCATGGCATGTCGTACAAGTTTGCTCTACTGAACTAGTCTATAATCAGGTCACTATGGGAGATTTGGCATAACGCTTCCTTGGAGAATCCAATTTGGATCAGACTGGTGGCATTAGAAAGAGGACACAGATGGATATTGCAGATCAAAATTTTAGAATTGGATGATCTGAAATTACAAAGATAAATCAGAGGCAATATCGAGCTCCTACAAAGTGAAAAAAGGTGTGTGCATTTTTATAAATTTTTGCTTAAGCTTGGTTTGAAAACTTATTTTGAAGAAATTCAAAAGACATAGTAGAGCATTATTATCGGTAATTGATGCCTCGAGGAAAGAAAATGCAAACACCTAGTAAGAAACCTGAATGCTCTAGCATGACTCATGAAGCAGAGGAAGAAATGCTACATGATATATCAAAATTACAAGACCAAGTGCAACAAATGTCACTCTCACAAAAAAGCTAACAGAAGCTAAGATAAATGGCGTGGAATCTACAATAAAGGGCATGGAAGCTAAGATGGATGATTTGAAGATAGATTTGAAGACATATTTGAAGAGAGATGTGGCAGGTTTGAAGACAGATTTCACAAATTTTCTACAAGAAATACTTACAAATGGTGTACAGGTAGTAAAGGGAACTCATGATGCGAACAAAAGAAATGTTAATAATGATTTCATAGACTCTAATTTTGGATCGAAGACCCACCATATTCCAAAAATTGATATGAGGAAGTTTGATGGCAAGGATCCCGCAACATGGATATTACAGATGGAGCATTTTTTCGATCTCAATAATGTGCAAAACACACAAAAGGTACGTATTGCAACTTTATATTTGGAACCAAATCAGTTTGTATGGTATCAATGGCTTTGCTCTCATAAAGAATTTATCACTTGGGCAATTTTTACGGAAGAATTGATAGCACATTATGAGGATACAAAAAGCAACACTTTTTTTAACCAATTGATAAGTCTCAAACAAAACGGTTCAATAATGGAGCACATTAAGGAGTTCCAAAAATTGAACATAAGGGTAAAAAATATTCCAGAGGAGCATAGGATCGATGTGTTCATAGGGACTTTAAAGGATAATATCTAACATGATGTTCGCCTTTGGGAACCTGATTCATTAGAGAAGGCATTCAGGTTAGCAAGAAAAATGAAAAGCAAAATTATGGCAACCAGGAAGCATACCACTCACAACTATAAAGATAGAAGTGTTGTTGCCCCTAGCCTTCCACAACCTATAAGGTTGACACCATAACAATTGGAAGAAAAGAGAACAAAAGGGCTTTGTTATAGTTGTGATAGCAAATACACTAAAGCTTATGAGTGTTCTGAGAAGAAATTATTCTACATAGATTGTGAAGAGGAATAAGAAAAGGAGCAAGAAAGGTCAAAAGAAGAGGATATACTCTAGGAACAAAGCCTGGATAAAGAAAAAATGAATCCGACCATATCTTGTAATGCATTGGCGGGAATAACCACTCCTCAAACCATCAAGATAGAAGGACAAATCAAGAAGAAAAAGGTAATAGTGTTGATTGATTCAAAAAGTACCCACAATTTTATTCATTGTAAGGTAGCAAAAGAATTGAATTGCTTCCTATATGCAATACCAGAGTGTCAAGTTATGGTTGCAAATGGAGGAACAATAAATTGCTCTGGAAAGTGCCATAATATCAAGCTATCCATGGGAGAATATGTATTGACAAGCCCAATTCTTTCCATTCCAATGGGAGGTGCTGAAGTTGTATTAGGAGTCCAATTGCTACAATCCTTGGGTACAGTAGTTTTTAATTTTCAAGAACGTTTCATGAAATTTTATGCGGAAGGAAAGGAAGTTGAATTAAGGGGTATTGCATGGAAACCGGGAAAGATAATCAGCTCTAACGGTATGACAAAGCTTCGAAAAAAGGAACAAAGAGGTGTAATTTCACAATTATGTTCTCTAGATGTTTCCACATCAAAATCATCTATTTCTCTAGATCTCCAAAAAGTCTTGGACAATCATTCCAAGGAATTTGAGACTCCCAAAGGTCTCCCACCTATTCGTGATCCTGATCATGCTATTCATCTGATTCCAGGAAGTGTTCCTCCAAACATCATGCTGTACAGATATCCCTATGCCCAAAAGAGTGAAATTGAACGTATGATTGCAGAATTGCTAGAGGCTGGTATAATTCAACCTGGTCAAAGTTCTTTCTCTGCTCCAGTAGTATTGGTGCACAAGAAGGATGGATCATGGCACATGTGTCTAAATTATAGGGAGCTCAACAAGCTCACTATTAAAGATAAGTTTCCCATTCCTGTCATTGATGAATTACTAGATGAATTGCATGGATAAATTTACTTCACCAAGTTGGATCTTTGTTCAGGATATCATCAAATCAGAATGAAGATTGAAGACATTTTGAAAACAACATTTAGAACTCATGAGGGTCTTATGAATTTTTGGTCATGCCTTTTGGCCTTACCAATGCACCTTCAACATTTCAAGGTTTGATGAATTCAATTTTCAAACCATTCCTTAGAAAATTTGTGTTAGTATTTTTTGATGATATACTATTCTACAGCAAGTCTTGGAAGGATCATGTTGAACATGTTGACAGGGTGCTACAACTATTGGAGGAGAAACAATTATATGCAAAAAGATCCAATGTTTTCTTTGGAGTATAAGAGGTGGGATATCTGGGTCATATTGTATCTCATGAAGGAGTTAAGGTAGACCCTAGCAAAATTAAAGCCATTAAGGAATGGAAAATCCCCACATCCATAAAGCATTTGCGAGGATTTCTCGGAGTTGACAGGGTATTATCACAAGTTTGTTAAAAATTATGGGAGAATAGCAGCACCTCTAACAACATTATTGAAGAAAGATGCATTTTCATGGACTCCAGAAGCAACAAAGGCCTTCGAACATCTTAAAAAGGCAATGTACCAAGCACCGGTCTTAGCTACATTGAACTTCACAAAAACCTTTATTGTGGAATGTGATGCTTCAGGAAATGGAATTGGTGTTGTTTTAATGCAAGATGAAAGACCCATTTCTTTTGAAATTCGTCCAATCAAGGGAAATTTTTTACACAAAGCTATTTATGATAAGGAAATGTTGGCAATACTACATGCACTTAAGAAATGACGACCCTACCTAATGGGAAGACACTTCAAGGTAAAAATGGATCATTATTGTAGACATTTTTGGGCATTTCAACCCCAATCATAAATGTCCATAAACTGAGGGCTCCTAAGTCCCTAAAAGTGTTGCTTCACTGCCTAAAGGAACAAGGTCAGCTGATTACATCATCTCCCAGAATTTCTCCACTCAAAACTGCTCAGAAATGGTCAAAACTATACCATACTGAATACCCAGTGCAGAGGGTGTGATGCATATCACCTTCCCAGTGTAAAGGGTCTGATGCATAGTGAATGGCCCCTCTGTAGGGTGCGATAGTCGGGAATGGACAAATGGCAGGGACAAATTGCGAGGTGGAAGATCATGGAATCTTCCAGAAGCTTCCCCTCTAACACTTGCCTCTCTGTTTTCGACCAAGGATGAGTAAGAGATCATCATTCTCCAAGTGGAACCAGGAACTATCAGAGAGAGGACACTAATCAAGACCCCAGAAGATGACTCACCCCCCTACAATCATCTATATATGGATCCTTTATCACAGAGATCCAGAGGCTGGAATCTTGTATCTTGTAGAGAAGTGTTGTTGGTTTTCTGGCGTAACTTCATAGTCTTGGGTGATCTAAGCTTTACTTGAGGTGAAGAAGGGCTTTCTTGCTAAAGGATGATGCTGGGTCAGAACATATAGTTGTAATCCTCTTGCTATTCTTGATATTAATAAAGCTATTCAAGTCTTCCTTTGTATGGTTAGCACATATATATATTAATAAAGATATATGTTTGCTTATATATGCATTTTTATGGTTAACACATATCTGGTCCTGTATTATTTATGAATATAGATCTTTGTTCTTCGATAGTAGTATGTTGTTGTGATTCCACAGGTGCTCTTTGAAGTTTGGCAGATGAAGAAGAAGCGGAAAAACTCTATCAGGAAGGAGAGGAATCAAACAAAGAAATCAAGCACAAGACTAAGGTTGGTCTCCTTTGTTCCACTCTTATTTATTTTCATAAAGGAAAACGAAAGTAGATTTTACTTGTTTGTTTCTAAGATGGCTACTAGTCTTAGTGGGAATAGCAGCATCCGAGTGGACACTATTCCCAGTAACAAAATGGTGACTCCACTGGGGAGCGACTAGATTGTTTGTTTGCCTATCTTTGTTTCTTTTATAAACTTACAGATGGAGCCTGAAGCCAAGCCAGCTAGCCTTTAAACTGCATTTGTTATACAAATGAAAAGTAGATCAATGCTGCTTCAGTCTATCTCCAGGTTTTGTTTATGAATTAAACAGTCGATCTGCAAACAGTCTAATTTCCCTAAGTGGTGGCTCTAGTAACCTCCTTAGATCAACCCCTATGATTTACATATACTGAGCATCACTTACTCGGCCTAAATCCCTGAACTGAATGGAAAATTATGAGTAGAAACTCATTTAAAGTTTCGCACTGGTACCATCGCTCTGTATGCATTGCACTTCCCAAGTGCAGTAGGTGCGCTGCATACTGAATTCATTGTGTGACAGGTGCGATGGTTAGGGAAGGTTAACTTTACCTTTAGACTATGGTTTTTCCTCACTATTTTCAGTCCTATTCAGGAGTTTTGTTGTCTGTGGTCAATGTATCTCTGTGAAAACCCCCTTCTCTTTCATCATTCCGCCTCTATTGTGCAAAGAACTATAAGTGTTTTTATGTATTGTGCGCCATTTTCAGTTCTCTTTTGCAAAGAAGTAGCATAGTCAAACTATCGTTTCTTGATCTGAAAGTGTCATAGCTATCGTTTTCAGTCATAGAAGACAATCCCATTATTCTTGATAATCTATTATACAGTTACTATTGTATATGATTTGAATTAGCAGTTTTTAAAATGTCGAAAAGCAATTTTCATTTCGAAATCGCAAAGTGTCTCTCTTACCTTCACTTCATTTTGAAAAGAAATTTGTTGAGTATTGTCACTTTGAAAATAATTCAGATTTGCAATTTGCTTTCTTATCATCATTCATACATTAAGAAGGTTGAAAACAAATACATGCATGTGCATTTGCATTTAGACTGCTTGGTTTGATTTAGGACAGTGCATTTAGCGTGTGCTTTGTGCTCTTTGTTGAAAGATTCTTAAACTTTCTTTCCTTAGTAGCTAGGATTTTCATTGCCAAAAGAAGATTAAACGTTTGTTTATCATCTTAGACTACATTTTAGGAATTGTATACACATCACGCGGTGAACCTGAAAGTCAAATTTTTAAGCAAAATCAACTTAAAATAAATTTAATGAATATAACGACGCTTTGGAACCTAACGCACAACATCTAGAGGTCTAGGCTAGAGATGTATTCCGGCATCGTAAAACCTGGTAACTGTTGTTTTCATTTTTGGTTGGGTGATTCCTCCACTCTGAGACGGCAAGTGCCAGTACAGACTTGTGCTCCCACGTATCATCGAGTATATAAAGGGAGACCACAATAGGTTGCATCCTTTATCCTTAGGAAGCCATGTCTGTCGCCCTATCGATCGCAATGCACTAAGCACAACATTCGGGAAGATTGATTGTCATACCGTAAAAAGTATTCTGTAGTTTTGCGATTGGTTTGGTAATCCCCTCTGCCTAGATTTCCAAAGTAGTCCATTTTTCTCCTTTTCAGACTCTCTAAAAGAAAAGGTCCACCTGAGCACTTGTCACTTCAGGCTCACTAAAAATCGAAGGCGACTAGAGTCATCTTTGGTTTTTTCTCGACTCTTTAAAATTGAAAAAACAAGTTGTGTTAAAGCGTCTAAAATTTATTTTAATCAGAATAACATCCCAAATTCCCTCGTTGGTCTTTAGGTTGAGAAAATGGAGTCTACCAACCAAGGATTTCCCCTTGGAGGAAATCCTAGTCCCTTCTCCTCTTGGGGAGATGTTGGTGCGCCCCATATGGCCACATTGTCACTTCCAGGGTTGACGATTGGTTTGCCTGTCTTGCTCTTCTCTACCTCTGTCATTCAGAATACCGTAATTCCTAAACAGTCAAGTCAGCAACTAGATGATACTAGAGTTGCCCACCAACCTTCTACTTCATCTGATTCTCCCTCTCCTCCTTCCTCTTCGCTTGATAAAGCTAGTAAAGCTAAAAACCAAGTAACTGAGAAGAAGAAGAAGCAGAAAGAGAAAAAGGAAAAGAAGAAAAAGGAACAAAGATCGAAAGGGGGCAACCAAACGTCATCTATTAAAAATCCTCACACCGCACCATCTAAACCTAAATCTCCTTGTGTCATTTGCAATGGAGACCACTATAATCGAGATTGTCCCTGCATCCCTCGGATCTTAAGGGATTGGTCTCCTCGTTTGCACAATACGGTGCCGTCAACCTCTGATGATCATGTTGAATGCACACCATCAACTAGTGAAAGTGAATTATCTGGACAGAAAAGGAATCCCACATTTCCTTGTAAATTGTGTGAAGGCAATCACGCCATCCACCATTGTCCCTTCCTTGACGAAGCTAAAAGAGTTTTGGATGACCATCCTGCTTCACTGCTATGGCTCCCTCCTGTATATAAAAAACTCTTGCCAAGTCCACCACTGGTTGAAAATCCAGCTGGCCCGCTATTATGGTCGGTCGAAGCATCTATCATTGAAAATGAACCCTCTGAATCCATACCAAACGAAAGTCAAAAGGTCGAGACGGCAGTTGACCTGGTCTTGCCTTCAGAGTGTTCATCTTCGAATCATACCGTCACTGAAGAGAAAGAGAACGAAACCGTTCAAATTCTTTTTGTAAACATAGACTCCAATGAACTTTGGGGCAGTCCACCCGTTCCTTTATCGCAGGAAGGAAGTTCATCAGAGTCATACCCGGCCGTCTATTCGGTCCCACCTCCAAGAAACCTAGTCATTTCCTTCGACTGGAATCTACTAGGCAGACCCTGTTTACCAGCTAGCGTACCATTCTGAATCATTGTACAAGCTTACAGAATGGTCATGGCTGGTACCATCCATCATCGATGAAGGGGCTTCTGTGAGTATCCTTTCCTCAACTTCTTGGAAAGCGCTTGGTTCGCCATCACTTTTACCTGAAATGAGAAATCTAACAGGCTTCGACAAAGGAACCAGTCGACCATTAGGGATCCTTCCAAATGTGCCCATTACTTTGATAAGGAAAACTGTTCACATGAACGTGATGGTAGTTCAAGGACCCTTGGATTATAATCTACTCCTTAGACGCAACTATATTTATTGCATGGGAGCCATCGTCTCCTCACTCTTTAGGGTAATGTGTTTTCCACACGAAGGCAGAATGGTCAAGCTCGTAGACCAAATGTCATTCCCCGGCTCACACATCGCAAATAGTCAAATGCCATACCTAAATGGTCTCTTCATGCAAAGAATGTCTCATCGATCTCCAGTCCGTCCACCTGATGAGCACGAGTAATTCAGGAGGATGTGACTGAAACCCAGGGGGCATGCACCCTGGTTTGTTTCGACAGGAAAACCTTGGGTATAGAGTGGTTTCCACGAGGGATATATGACTAGTCTGACACATCCGTCCTCACAGGAAAATGGGATTAGGCTGGAATAAGATATCTTCGTTAAAGTTATCTGAGTGGAGTAACTCTACGCCACTCCCCTTTGTCTATTTTGGTAGACATCGCCAAGGAAGCATTCTGTCTGCTACGCGGGGAACTTTCATGGTAACCTGGGAATTTTTCGCCATACCTGGGGGCATGCAAACCTTTCTGCATGCAAGCGAAGAGCGACTATTTATTTTTTAAATTTGTAGGACCTCTAACCCTTTAAACCTGTAAGGCTGGTCGTTTCCTAGCTTTCATAAAGAAAGGATCTGGGGCAAAGCTTCAAAAGGTGCAAGCCCCTTCAAAATGGCATCTTGAATGAGACATCCTTATTTTACGACTGGCAAGCAGTGTTACCGTAGGGTACAAGCTCGTTAAAAAATAAACCCCCCACGAGCAGTTTTAGCACATAGTTCAAGCTTGTTAAAAATAAACATAAGTCATGAGCAAATGTTTCCCCTAGAGTTTAAGCTTATTAAAAAATGAACCGGTAAATAACCATTGTGAATGCCTTATCACCAGCTTTTGAGCCTTGGTCATGTTCTCATCATCACCTCCACTTTGTTTTTAGTCGATCATTCACCCCCATATGATTGCTTACCCCTTCGAGGAACATCTGCGAAGAGTGATTCTATTAGCCATCCTTGTGACACTACCATGATTGGAAAATTCCAAACCTTACCTAGAATCAGCTGCTACCCAAAATCATCACTCGTTCCTCGAAAACGAGTCTCCTTTAAGCTCTTTTCGATTTACTCGTAAAATATGAAAAGATTGCCGAGAGATTGGCCTCTCTAGCTCCTTAAAGTCATCGGAAGTGCTATCCCTCCTCTAGATTTTAATCTTTTTGGATTTGAGTTATTATTACACAAAAAGATCGAGCGCTTGTCTTGTTCGGCTCATTAAAACTATCGAAAATTCATCCCTTTCATATTATTTTACGCTTTTTCGGACTTAAGGGATTACATGACGAAAAATAATCTTTGGAGTCTCCTTTCCATCCCTTCCAGACTCTCTAAAATTGAAAAGGACTGAGTTGTCTTTGTCATTAAACTTGTTAAAACTGAATAGCGACAAACTCGTCCAAATGGACGAGAACGAGTTTCACTGTCGCTAGGCTCGCTAAAATATAGTGACAGGTTCGCCCGAATGGCGGATTATAGAACAAGCATATGTTATCCTCCTCAAGCTTGATAAAAATAAAGAGGTATTGGTCAGCAATGACTAGGGAAAATTGGGAAGAAAACTTGAATAAACTTTATTGGTAGCAAGTCGCTCTTGAACATGACACTTTCCTTCCGCATCCAAGCCGGGTTTGGTTTTTCTGTTCACTGGTCATCACCATTGGTTCGCCACACCATCCATCTTTGGGGTTAATGCTACCAATCCATCGTCAGTGTCACCAATATGTTCAAGAGAAGTCATTCAGACAATTCGCCTGTGTCTCACCCACTGCAATACATTCATGCTCCATTCCTTCATGACCGCCACCCTGAACCCTGTATCGTCAGATTGTTTTCACCTCCAAAATCATTTGCTTCTTTCCATGTCATTGATGTGGGATTCATTAAGGCCCTCCTGCGACGGGTCGCTTCCTGTTCGACATCAGCTCATTATCCAAGAAGTTGACTTAGGAACAACCCTTTTAGTACTTTGAAGCTTGCATGCCTCAATGGCAAGTTTCTCACTTTCGGCGACAGGTTTACATTGATGGCCTTCGACCAAGAGATTTTGCGTGGTGTTCGACGCCAAGTCCTTTTTCACACCACGCGAATTGTACTATAGTACCTTGAGGGTCATTGTCATTATTGGTGATTCCTCTCGCGCCTGTTAACAACTTACATCATTGG
>APFE031054904.1:0-26788 GCA_000404065.3 Pinus taeda
TTCCATGTTTTATGTAAAATAGGGATTGATTTGATAAATTTTCCACTCTCCAACCATCTCATATAATTCATATAATTCATAAACAAGATTGGTTAGTTAGTAGTCGCAGCCGAGTTTGAAGCTAAATAAGCATTGACAAATGGATGTAGCCTAATTTGGAAGGGAAACCAACAGGTCAGCAGAAAGAAGTCGAATATAAAAATGGCCGAAAGGACAAATTATCCACATTGCAGTAAAAACCTTGCCTCATTGCGGTTACTGTAGGAATATTAATATGGTAGAAAGAGATCGTTTAAAAACTTCGCCGAAGATTAAAAAAGAAATGAGAATCAAAGATCTCAAGATCATTAAATATAGTCCTATCACTACAATGAAAACCTTAAATTGCTAATAGGTATCCAAACGAATGTACGCACCATAAGCCATTACTTTGTCAAGATTTTGATATTGGGATACTTAAACACACTACATCCACCCAAGGCCAAAATCTTTTAACATAAATATATCTAAATTGAATAAGACTACTAGTTCTTTCTAAAGCTGAGTATATTCTTAAAAAAAATAAGGGAAATGAAAATCTAATATAATGTTTTTGTATCAGAAATTAAAAATATAAAGCACAATTTTTTATATACAAGTGTTGGAGAAGATTGGAATTGGCGCAAATCATAATGGATACCCTCAAAGTATGCTTTTTCAGATATTTGAACATATTTCCATGTTTTATGTAAAATAGGGATTGATTTGATAAATTTTCCACTCTCCAACCATCTCATATAATTCATATAATTCATAAACAAGATTGGTTAGTTAGTAGTCGCAGCCGAGTTTGAAGCTAAATAAGCATTGACAAATGGATGTAGCCTAATTTGGAAGGGAAACCAACAGGTCAGCAGAAAGAAGTCGAATATAAAAATGGCCGAAAGGACAAATTATCGATATTGCAGTAAAAACCTTGCCTCATTGCGGTTACTGTAGGAATATTAAAATGGTAGAAAGAGATCCTTTAAAAACTTCGCCGAAGATTAAAAAATAAATGAGAATCAAAGATCTCAAGATCATTAAATATAGTCCTATCACTACAATGAAAACCTTAAATTGCTAATAGGTATCCAAACGGATATACTCATCATAAGCCATTAATTTGTCAAGATTTTGATATTGGGATACTTAAACACACTACATCCACCCAAGGCTAAAATCTTTTAACATAAATATATCTAAATTCAATAAGACTACTGGTTCTTTCTAAAGCTGAGTATATTCCTTAAAAAATAGGGGAAATGAAAATCTAATATAATGTTTTTGTATCAGAAATTTAAAATATAAAGCACAATTTTTTATATACAAGTGTTGGAGAAGATTGGAATTGGGGCAAATCATAATGGATACCCTCAAAGTATGCTTTTTCAGATATTTGAACACAGTTCCATGTTTTATGTAAAATAGGGATTGATCTGATAATTTTTCCACTCTCCAACCATCTCATATAATTCATATAATTCATAAACAAGATTGGTTAGTTAGTAGTCGCAGCAGAGTTTGAAGCTAAATAAGCATTGACAAATGGATGTAGCCTAATTCGGAAGGGAAACCAATAGGTCAGCAGAAAGAAGTCGAATATAAAAATTGCCGAAAAGACAAATTATCCATATTGCAGTAAAAACCTTGCCTCATTGCGGTTACTGTAGGAATATTAAAATGGTAGAAAGAGATCCTTTAAAAACTTCGCCGAAGATTAAAAAAGAAATGAGAATCAAAGATCTCAAGATCATTAAATATAGTCCTATCACTACAATGAAAACCTTAAATTAAACCTTAAATTGCTAATAGGTATCCAAACTAATATACGCACCATATAATTCAGAGAATGATACAAGCACGTCCAATATGGGTGCTTCGAGAGGAGATTGGTGGCAACGTATGACACAAGATTTAGGTTAAATGGTGAAATTTTGTGGAACAACTCAAATGGATTCTCTTCTATCTAACGCTAGCATTAACTGCTACAGGTTCTCTATATTATTAAAGGACTAGTTGGAATGGCCTGCTTCCTAGACCGATCATAGGTAAATATCCAATTTAAAATTATTCAGATGCCCATATTTACTATTTTTGTTTCCAGCACGAGAAAGATGTATTTTATCATAATTGACATAACAATGTTGATTATGTAACGCAGACATAACTATAACCTAAACTCCAGTAGCGTAGTAGTGATATAGTCATGTTAGGTTCTTAGAACAATCAGCTTTAAGTAAGCAGCTCAATCTATTTTTTTTTTCAGGTGAAAACGACCATCACATAGCGGCAGTATGTGCTAATGCAAATAATGATGGACAATCTCAACCGAAACATAATAAATTGGGAAGCAGTCAGGCAATCAAATAATGGTTGTCTATTTATATATAGGATTTGTTGTGTTTATTTGGTCTGCAGATATTTTGTTTTGTGTAATTGTTGCAATGGTGGCAAACTAATCACCAAAACATTGCCACAGTATGTTCGCTGAGTTTATGTATGAAAACAATGTAATGGCAGACCTTTGTCAAAGTTTATTTTGTGTGTTTTTCTATTCACCTTGGAATATTTGCAGTATTAGTATTAGGATGACATAAATTGTAATAACATTGCTATACCATTTGTTGAGAAAGATAAATCTTACGTTCGATGTTTTATTTCTGATTATGCTATGAATCTATGTATGGTAAGCGCTATGTATACCGGGTGATTTATGTTTGAAACATTATTAGGTCAACTTGTTTTATCTGTACTAAATATACAATCGCGTTCTCCTTATTCAGTCACAAAATTAAAGATTGTAACATTCCAAATTATGCTGCAATTGGGCATTACTCCCATCATAAATAATAAAGCCCAAAACAACAGTGGAAGTAACGATACCTTGTCTGTAAGTTACAATTAATTACATCAAAGGGGAATCTAGTGAAGCATGAGATATAGAAATTCCAAAAAAAATTCACATACCGGTACAGAGCCCAACAGTTTACTGGTCGGAAGACTTCTGCAGACTTCTGGGCAAAGGCCGTAATCAATTCACAAGGGGTTGTATGAACCTGAGCAGCGAATTAGGGAATGAAATTAAGGCAGCGAGGAAATCCCATGTGTGAAGGAGAGGGTATAAATAGTGATATAACAGCACAAAGCCCTAAGGCAGGGAGAAAGACACCACTTCTAAGACACGTTTAGGTTCAGTCATTGTGAAGAGTCTCATCGCCAGGCGGACTGGCCTTTCATGGCCCATTGCCAGATCCTCCCTCTCTGTCTTCCAGCTGGTGGAAAAAATAACATTTCTCTATGAAAAAAAAATTAAACCAACGGCAGAAAACACCTCAATCGTCTAACACACAAAATCAATGGCTGAGTATCGCACACATCACATTTTAGAGATGTCTTTCTGAGAGGGAACGCCTTACGGCGTAAATATTGTTGGAAGAAAAAATAATAAGTTAATCAGGGTAAACAGGTTTAATTCATCGCCGACTGTCAGGAAAGGGTAGTAGCCTAGTAGGGAACTTCGAAGCGGTCGCCATGAGTTTAGTGTAGGTCGTGAAATGACCGAAAGAGGTGGAGCCCCTCAAAGCGAATTGTCTGGTCTTTAATTGAGTTAATGTCCTTATTTTGGCTCTTGCAGTCATCAAGGAGCTACGTGTCACAATATGGCGATCGATTCGAAAGCAAGGAAGCAAATGCATTCACCCGTACTTCGGAACTTTATCCTGTCCCCCATGAAAGTTGCAGTACATGTAATGCTATCAGTGTCTTGACCAGTGGGAATATGTAACCTAAGACGCAGCATTTAATTTGAATTGACCTGTACATCTACCCACCGCAGCAAATGCTTCACAGCAGAGTAGATAGCGTTCACCGTGTGGAAGAGGTCCATCTCGCAGAGTGGCATTAGCCGTAAAATCCGCGAGTTTTGCGATCCTCACCGTACGTCTATCACTCGGTTGCAATCCGCCAGTGATACCAATCCCGTCTGTCAGTGGCAGATGCAACTTTCCCCAAGTTCAAGGGAAGGTTTCAGACTTGAACTGATCACTCGGTTGCAATCCGCCAGTGATACTAATCCCGTCAGTCGGTGGCAGATGCAAATTCCCCAAGTTCAAGGGAAGGTTTCAGACGTGAACTGGTACATGTTTTTGGACTGCAGAAGATGGAAACCTTTTGTGTAATAACCGCACGGTAGCCAAAGAGGTAACATGCAAGAAACGCTAAAGAGGAGTTCAAATTTTATATTTATAATAGCTGTAATGGCGTCAGAGTTGCTGCGTGCTTTTGGGGTTTCAGCAACACAATAACTGCGGCCGATGGTGTGGAAACTCGGATGGGAACTTTTTATTTTCTTTTAAATTGATTCAGAATGATCGCTTGTTATTATTTGGTGGACATTGTTTGCCGTGTGGGTGAGCTTTATCTCTCAAAAGAGCAAAACGCACCAGTTTGCTTGACCGTACGTTCATTAGTCGGATCAACCCCTTCATTTAGTGTCAGAAATTTCCCTAACTTGGAGGTAGGGTTTCAAAGTGTGAACATGCTTTTCGGTCTGCATTAGAAGGAAACCCTCTGTGATAGCCGCACGGGGACTTAACATGCTTCGGAAAAGAGACTTAACCTGCAAGAAACTAAAAAGTGCAGTGTTTACTTTTAATAATGGCTGTAAGAGTGTCAGAGGTGCCTGTGTGCTTTTGGGGTTTCAGGCAGAGAATAATTGCGGCAGTTTGGTCGGATGTGATCTTCTGCGTTTATTTCAAAAAATTCGGAAGGATCAGGTTTTATTTGGTTATGCGATCCATCGGTTGCGATTTGTAAGTTTCTTCTCAATAGTTTCGGTAGGACTTCAAGAAGCCAGGTTATCTCATATTTCTTTGTTTTTGGCATGCCTAAACATTCTTGTAGATAATTGCATTTCAACATATTTCCCTTCCTGCCCAATTTTACTTTGCTTCCTGAAATCTCGTCTCACACTAAATGTTGGTTTTGAATTTTGTGGTTAACATTAGGAAACCGTCTCATGGAAGCGAAAAGGACTTGGTATGTCTGCTGAACGACGCGACCCTTCTTCATTTTTCATGATACTTCATCGTCAGCAGGGCTTGGTCAGTGTGCTGATCGTTTCATTCCAGCATATAAAAAGTTCTATTTCGTCATATCAGTAGGGTTTGTTCCGTTGCCTTTTCATTCTATTCCAGCGTATAAAAGTTCTATTTCAGCATATAAATGGTCTGTTCCATACTCTTCTTCTCCTACTTTTTCTAGAAATTTTCTGGATGCCCGGTCTCCTTTTCATTCTATTCCAGCGTATAAAACTTCTATTTCAGCATATAAATGGTCTGTTACATACTCTTCTTCCACTTTTTTCTAAAACTGTTCTGGACATTCCGAGTTTTTTTTCAACCATCTTCTTAATTTATTTTTTGCAGAATAACTTACTTTCTGTAAACCTTTTAATCATCTACAGGGGAGGTAGAAGAATCGTAGCAAATCAATAAGCATCAACGTAGATATCCACCGGATCAAAAGTAAGTGGAAATATTCCTTCATGCGAGTGTTTTTTTCTGATAATGGCTATGAGCTCCATAAACTAGCTTAGTAAAAAAACCAACTCTATCTATCCCTTAGATATATCATAATTATAAAGTGATCTGTATAGTCATAACTCAAATACACTTTAACTGAAATATACTTACTAGGAAGCTCGCCGAAATGAACTTATTAAAAACCTGGCCAATCTGCAAAGAGCAGCTTCTATATGTTCCACAACATATTGAATTTTTTCCTTTTTGCTTTTTAATGAATAACATTAAAACCCTCCAGATCTTCGTCTACGATGCCTTCAAAATAATGAATATCATTATATTATAAATTTTCACTTTGACGGTCTTGTATTGTTCTAACAAGCACAAATCAAAATGCCTTGAAACTGCATTATCTTCATGGGTTGCTAGCTGAAGCGATTCAATTCATGCCTTCATGGGTTGCTAGCTGAAGCGATTCCATTCATGTTTACACTGTAATTTTCACAATGAACACTTAAATATGGATATTAAAAAAAAGGTGTAGTTTAAACTAAAAATAATAGTTTAATTTATGAATGAAATGTTTGCATAATTCTAGTGCATCCGGGTATTTGAGGGTGTTTAATGTATTTATATATTCAAAATGTATTTTAAACAACAAAAATTGAAATTAAATTGTCCTATTTTGATGAATTTTAGTGAACCCCTAAGTTAAACTAAGCCATGGATGATTTTGTAAAATAGATATATTTTTATCTTTTTTTATCTTCTAATAATTTTTAATATTTTTATAAAAATAAAATAAATGTATCATAAATGTAATTTTGATTGATAAATATTTATGTTGAAGGTATGCCTATTCTAAAATAGGGGTTTTACAATTTTAATTTAACTATTAATACTATCAAATGATGGTAGGGATTTAATTTCCATAAGATATTTTAAAATATTCATAATAATATACATAAACTAAATTAAAGACTTGTATTTATTTCCAACTTAATTATAATTTTTGTTCCCTAATTAGTTAAATTTAGTAATTAAAAAATGTCATATAAACCATTCTTATATGAAATGACTAATTAAATTTTTTGATATGTGATACTCATGTATTATATATGATTATGGTATTGTACCATGCATATAAATAAGAATTTTTAATGATAAAATAAATAAATCTATATAAGTGAGAATTTTATTGTAAAATATATTATTCTTAATAATATATTAATTTAAAAAAAGTTATAATTTTTTTTTAAAATAATTCAAAATTAGTTAAATTTATTTGAAGTTTACTAAAAATTTATTATAAATTCCAATTAAATACCTAAATTTAAAAGAAATTCAATAAAGCTTTGAAACTATAATTTTTTTTTTTTTTTTTTTTTTATATAAAATGTTTATGTGAAAAACTAAGAGGAATTTTACTACAGAAAGATTTTTTAGTCAATAATGGGCTTACATTAATATAATCATTTCACCGAAATTGATATTAAGATAACTTTTAGTTTAGGTATTTGTAATTTTTTTATATATATTTGTAAAATTTGTTATATATATATAAATATATATATATAAATATATATAAATATATAATTAATAGATATGTTAATAATAATTAATATAATTAGAGATATGTAAATTATGATATGAATAATGTTATTGAGAGTAATATGTTTTATTCGATTTTAAGTGGGTAAGATTAATTGAGATTATTTAATATTTTATTTTTATGATAAAAAGAAGAGAGAATAGTGTTCCTATGTCTCTATAGTTATGCTCACTCAACAAGTCAAGGAAGCTAGTGGTGTGGAAAATGTTTTGGAAATGTTAACTGATGTGAGTAAGAGTCGCAATCCAAGAGTATGCCTTTCATCCTTAACTCTCTTAGTATCACAATGGTGACAAATAAATTCTTTCATCCTAAGGTGTTTTGGGAATAAACTAGCGTTCCTATGTATCTATAGTTATTATAAGAGTCGCAATCCAAGAGTGTGCCTTTCATCCTCAACTCTCTTAGTATCACAAAGGTGACAAACACATTCTTTCATCCTAAGGTGTTTTGGGAATAAATTAACGTTCCTATGTATCTATAGTTATTATGCTCACTGAGCAAGTAAAAAAAGCTCATGGTGTGGTAAAGGTTTTGGAAATGTAAATTGATGTAAGAGTTTGGCAATCCAAGAGAAAGTGCTTTTCATCCTCAACTCTCTTAGTATCACAAATGTGACAAATTATTTCTTTCATCCCAAGGTGTTTTGGGAATAAACCAATGCTCAGTTCCACTTCTGAGCTCATGATAGTTAGTTCTTATCTTCGCAATGTTCATTTTCTTCTTATCTCTAGCCAAGATAGAAAGATAATTTGGTTAGAGAGAGTGTGGTTGATCACCTCGTTATAATACCTTAACTTCCTTTTCTCCTCTGGGTCCTTATTATCCCACAACATATCCTTAAATTTAGAAGTAATAATATTTTAAATATTATCTTTATTCTCCAACATGATATTCTCCTTTATCTACCAACCGTTGAGATTAGATTAGGCTTCCTTGTGTTATCCTGGCTTGAGTTGGAGGTTGGGGTCCTGGCTAGAGGTAGAAGCAATTTTGGGGAATCTCTTGGCCTCCATGTTGTAAAGCTTCTTCTTTTATATCAAATACCTAAACATAGCTATGGGATAGAGGCTAGATTCAATCAAAAGAATAAGATAGGAAGTATTTCCTTTAATCTTGAGATTGTAAGTTATAAATTGTTTTTAAATCAGCTCAATCTTTTTCAATAATTTTTTAATTATAATTTACAATTTTTTAATAATAAATCTATAAATAATGAGAAAATGATTACTCTTTTTATATTTAAATTAAATTTAAATTTTTTACAATATTAAATTAAATATGTTAATTATACTAAATATATTGATAATATTCAAAGGTTTCGCTTGAATAATTTATCTTTATTTATAAATTAGTCCATGAATGTCTTAGTTATATAAAAAATAAAATAAATATTAATAGTATTAATTCTTATTAATTATTTAATTTATTATTTTAAATTATTTCTGTTATTTAATTTTAAATAGAAATATTTTATCAAATAAAAAATAAAATAAATTATTAATACAAAATAAAATATTAAATATAAAAGGAAATTAGAAGAAAGGAAATTTAATGAGAATAAATAAAATGAATAGAAGAGTAATTTGATAACATTATCCTTTAATATAAACAAATTTGACTCCAATATTATCGAAATATGGATAGAATTTTTTTTAAACTAAAAAAGTTTGTTGTAGTGTATAATAATAATCAAGTGAGAACGATATCAAATAAAGAGGAAAACGTTTAAAAATAAAATAGAATATTAATAAAAATAAAGTAAATTATTATTAAATAAAAGTAACGAAAAGAATAAATAAAGGAGGAGAAAAAGACGATAAAAAGATCGCAAATGAAATTAAAACATGAATAAGGAACTTAAAAAGAGACAATAAGATAAAATTAAAATTGAGTTTGTAATTTTTATATTAAAATAGATTAGTTTTATTAATTGATTGTTTAAATTTAAATTTAATTAATTATATTTTCAAATTTAATTTAAAGTTATAATTAAAATAATAAATACTATTTTTAATTTAATTAATATTGTTTTTATAAATTAAAATGGATAAAAAACTAATTTAATTTAAATTTTAAATTTACATTTAAATTACTTTTTTATTTTTTAGGAAATGATTTTTTTTTTTTTTTTCATTTTTTGGTTAAGATAAAGCTTTTGTTCTTGGAATTTAAAAGTATGTATTATAATAAGTTGAAGTAGGTTTGGTAGTTAAATAAATAGTTGGTTGATGTTCACTTAAAATACAAAATTAAGAAAAAAATTAATTTAATATGTTAGGTTTATAGAGCCATTTTTAAAACAAAAAATAGAACAAGGAAATCATCATTATGGATTATTAGATTTAGAGGCCTCCATAGGAATGAGCTCCTTAGTGATGCCTAGGGAGCATTTTGGGTCAAGGGGGATGCCTAATTAAGTTTCTTTCACACAAGTTTGCCATCCATGAAACTCATATTTAGTTGAATATCATTCAACACTCACATAATTTCCTATTTACCTTTATCCTTATCAAGAATCAAACTCTTCCCAAAAATAATTTCAGATGGTGTTATATGTCAATTGTGTATATATATTGGTTATAATGACCCTTGGTATGACCTGTGTGTTCCCTTAATCTAGTTGTTGAGCTCTCTACTCATTGTTGGGATTGTTGTTGAAACATTATAACCCAAATTCCTTTAGACCTCGTTTGGCCGAAGCAAAAGAGTACCATCAAGCTAGAAATAGTGTAGGAGTAAGTACACTTAAACATGGCATGAAAGAGAAGTCAAATGAGATTGGCCAATGGGGAAATTTAAGCCTGGGAATTTTGTGGGTGATCGGGTACATGAGAAGACCAAGGAGGCAACCCCAACAGTTTCATGATTGAGGAAAGAGAGGAAGGTAAGAAGAAATCCAAATCCCACTAGTGAAACCTATCATACAACAAGAAAGTAACAATGAAAAGGGATAATGTCCATGTTAGTGACTCCAAAGAATTAAAAATTAGAAACAAGAAGAAACAAAATACATGAAGGAAATCCATCTCATCTCTTCAATCCTAACCTATTGGAAAACATTGAACCTTGTCATAAGTGACCATAAGTTGTGACGTCAAACTTCTTTTTTACTTGCAAGTTCCAATGAATTATCCTCACATGTAGGATGGTAGGACTATGCAAGATTATTTCTCCCCATCTCTTGAAATGACCAAGACACATGAGAAGGCTGGTTTATGCTAAGATGTCCAACAGTCGAGGACAATATAGCATTTCCCACTATGTCCTGATGAAATTCCATCAAAAACTTGCATTAAATCAATGTTTTGTTGAGTTTCATTCACCATCGATGAGTAGTAATGAGCCATGAAACTTCGAGCCTGAGAAGCATTGAGTCATAATTATCATATGGGGACACATTGACACGTCCAACCACCTTAATTCTTGCTAAAATGGATTTTGCACCAAATACCCACGTAGTTTAATTTAAAATTACTATTGATAATAAGTTTATTTTATTTTTACATAATATATCAATCAATTCCAATAAATATTATTTATTAAAGTGGGTAATCCTTGAAAAACTCTGAAATAAGAAGATCTCCCCTCTAAAATGATAATATAAGTCTCATTTTTTTAAAAATTATAAAATTTCATAAATTCTATTCATATTTTTAATGGATTATATAAAACTTTACATTTCTAAAAGAGATGAAATGCCAATATATTTTCCCATTAAATTACATTATAAAAAATTATCTAATTATATTTTATTTAAAAATATGATATCATATTATAATTATATCTATATATATTTATTGAAATATTCTTGTATATAATATTTTTCAACCTTTAGCTCAATTTTATAGATTTACAAAAAAAATATCATAATTTGAGTTGATATTACAAATTAAAATTACAAAATATATTTATCTTCACATAATTTTCCAACTAATAAACCTTTTTTCAACTAATAAACCTATTGATATAAAGGACTTTTGTTAGCTTTATCATGTGTTTTTAGTATATATATATATACCTTATTTCAAATAAAGAATTTGTATTATTACAATTGGATTCTGAAAAGCTAAAATAAATTGTGATGAAGAGTCTGTATTAGGGCGCATGGATTGTAAAAACATAAAATAAATTGTGATGAAATAATGAGAGAAAATATTGTTATGTAATAATTTATATAAAGGTTAATTTATATTAAAGGTTAATTTATATTAAAAGGAAAAATGGAAAGAAATAATAAGTGACTAATTTATTATTATAATTATTGATTATAAATAAATTAAAACACAATTTTGTTTTTAGAGTGAGGGATTATATTGTTAAATGAAGGATGAACCAAGATTGAATATGGTAATGGAAGTTGACTTTTCACTTAGTTTTCGCCTGAGAAACTATGATTTTAGGAAAAGAAGGAAGAAAGAGAGAAGAAAAAAAGGTTTGCTAAGATGATTAGAGTTTTAGGAGTATTTTTTATATGTTTTAAGGCTATAGTTATTGAGTTATAATTAATTATAATTTTTAAGTAGAGTGGGTATCAAATAACTAAAAGAAGAATAGTCTAGATTGAATGTTTGGAAGGGATACTGATTTCGCAATTGATTTTAGTGTGAGAAATTATGAATTTAAGAAGAAAGAAAGAGAATTAGTGTTTTAAGAATATATTTTGTAGGGCATAATTTATTGTGATAAAAAAAAAATCAACCTATTTACCTTTTTATTCTATCAAGCATATTAAAAAATATGAAATAAATCAATTAATCTCATTAATCAATTATGATATGAAAAGAAGTTAGATAAAAATTATAAATTTATTAATCACCTTAATAAACTAAATATCACTAAATTTTAAAATGAAAACAAACTAACTCAATAACAATTTATAAAACTACTTCTAATAACAAGAACATATCATAGACAACAAGAAATGAAATTAGAGAAACCCTATGAAATGTGCATTTTTGCACCACTAAACAGGTTTTGAAATGGAGTTGTTTTTATTGCGATCTTTTGGACTTTTCTATGTCCATCGGCAGAAAAATTTGAGGTGAAATCTTGATTTGTTTTATTATATATAACACCTTGAAAAACCCCAGGGCATTTGGATTGTACAAGGGTTACTCATCAAGCTTGTGATTTCAATAAATTGGATTATGCAAGGGTTACTCATCAAACTTGTAATTTCAATAAATTCCTACCAGATTTTAGAGAAATTAGAGAGGAAAAACCAACAAAAAAAACTTCCAAAAAATCCCAAAAACCACTCATTTTAAAATATACTTTCTATATATACCAGTGAAAGTGAGATTAATAACATTCGTATAAAATACAACCTTAAATGTGCATGATGGGTTACTGCGCTCGTTTTAATGTAAATATGATGATGTCACTGCCATGAATTATAAGATGTCTAGTTGAGATGGCCATATTAGTTTAATCGAGAAGAGGGAAATGTCAATTAGATAACTAACTGATTCGACGAATCATGAATAAGCCAATGAAAAGGGAGTTTGAAAACCTATTGACGAAACCCTTCACAAGTCAAAGGAAACAACTTATTAAAGTTTGCGAGAGTGAGCCAGCACTCAATCATAGCTTTGGAATATCTTTTTTAGAGCTTTTACATCTAATTAAATGAGGTTTATATGTTTAAAGGAAAGGATTAATATTGAAATATATTTAGGATACTGAAGAGCATCGTTATGGTGTTCGTATGATTAGAAAGAAGAAAAGAGTAAAATGGAAATATATTCAGGACACTTGAGAACATCCTTACGGTTTAGATAAATGCTGTCTTAACCATTTGCTAACTTGGCTTTTCGTTTGATCGATATTCACTATGGATATTCACATATAAATCATTTGTTTAAAGATCATACTATATATATAAACCATTTTCGATGATATGTGACTTATATGGAACAAGGAGCCACTGTCGATGGCGATAGTCCCCGCCAGGGTCTGCAGGTACATTGCAAATTACCTAACAGCAAATGGATTGAGCAAGATTTGAAAGGCTAAGAACTAAATGATTATAAAAAAGGTTGAAGGCAAAGCCCATAATTTTGGAAGAATCCTCTGCTTCTAATGCCATCTTGAAACACATGCCTGCAGCCCACCGCAAACTTGTTCGCTAAAATTATAATCCAAGAGGCCATCAACCTCATCAATGACATAACTAACTATTCGAGGGTGATTTACTCTGTCATAGCCATTTTCATAGTGTTTAGCAAATCAAATTTGCAACTTTGTGTTACCGCCACTTTTAATGCATGTACATATCATTTAATTTTGTTGCCTTGTTATTTTATTTTGTGTCACATATCTTAAGTTACCTTGTTGTTATTTGATGGGTACGTGCCAATTCACATGGTGTGGAACCTCGCATGAGAGCCATGTATCTAGTGTTTGATGCTGTGTCTAAAACTACCCAACATATGCCTTTTTCAGAATGGCCATAAAGTGGCTTCTCTGGATCTCACCTGCAATGAGATCAAGTAGAACGGGAGTTAAGTAGAAAAGCCGCAAAGTGGCTTCTCTAGATCTCATCTGCAATGGGATAAACTAGGCAGCCTTTACAAATCAACTCAACTCAAGAAAAAGGTTGCAGGTTGAGGCATCCGAGCCTATCGTACTTATCTCACCAATCACTTTTTGTTCCTTATCTTTCGAAACTTTAGCTCATGAGAGGTTTGTTTTAAGATGATTTCTAGATGTTTGTTGATTTCGAGTTTATTTTTCTCAAGTTTATTTAAATTTTTTGGTGAGTTTCAGATTTATTTAAAATCTTTGGTTTGTGAAAGCTTATCGTAATGTTTTGTTGTCTGTATTCGTCTTCCCATTCATGCTTTGTAATTTCATAGCTTTTTAAAGCTTATCATAAAGTTTTGTTGTCTGTAGTCGTCTTCCCATTCATGTTTTGTAATTTTAAAGCTTGTCATTAAAGTTCATATGTGATGGTTCCTTTTTGGAAAGGGATATTATTGTGGTTTATTTCTTAATTTCATAAATTCATAAATTTAAGAGCTGTTGAGAAATTTAGAATTTTAGCTATTTCAAAAGTTGCTTGAACTACAAAATTTTAGATATTTTATAAAAATTTATACTAAAGAATATTGCATCATCAATATTTTATAAAAATTTATACTAAAGAATATTGCATCATCAACCCATAAATCATCTGGCTAATATTGCATGAAGCCCTTGCAACTAAACTAACATTTTGGAGAAATAAAAAGATTTTTATTTAATATATTTTCTCAAAATTTAATTAGCAACACAAGTTGCCTAAACTGTAGAATTCCAGGTATCTTTTTTTATTAATAATTCCTGTTTTTTTTAATAACTACCCTTTCACACCGATTTAATTATTTATAAAGAGTATTGCATCATTGAGGCATAAAAAATCTGATTGCATAGAGCCACTGTAACTAAACTGAAATTTTGGAGAAATAATATGATTTCTGTTTAAATATCTTTTTTCAAAATTTAATTAGCAAATAGCTTAAACAATCTCTAAAATTTTAGGTTGATACCTTTTGAACTGAACACACATATTTGATGAATTTACTCTCAAATTTTTGAGTGGTTCAGTTTCAGCAAAACACTTGTATTCATATAACTTCATCTATTAGAAGATTATTATACAAATTTATTTTCTAAATCTAAATTTTCAAGTGCAGAGATACCTCTGTTGCAAAACTCAAGTGCAGAGATACCTCTGTTGCAAAACTCGAGAATTTATAACGTCTATACATGAATTTGCTTTAGTAATTTTTATATTCATCTGTTTCTGAAACAAATTAATCTTCCGAGCACGGGCAATTATTACAGCGGTTTACACCGTCATAAGAACTAGACTGTGCCGTTCATTGTAAACTACAGCAAGATCTGCATTTGCAAGTACTAATCAAAGGATATGTAATTTATAGCAATATCTGCATTTACAAGTACTAATAATATTAAGCAGGCATGGGGCCATCCAGCAAGTTGTCATCGAGAGATAACTGTTCAAGATTTGAGAGAGCAGCGAGGGAACCAGGGATGTTGCCGGAGAAAGAATTCCGAGAGAGCAGGAGACCGATTAGGGACGTGAGATTTCCAATGGAGGATGGAATGGCGCCATGGAAGGCGTTGCTGGAGAGGTCCAAGATTTGCAGAGAGCTTAATTGGCCGACATCAGGCGGCAGAGTACCCTTATATCCCGACTCGTCCAGAGTCAATTCTGTGACTCTCCCTCCATCGCATCTCAAGCCACAGGTGAAAAGCTTGCCAAAGGCAGAATCGCAGGGATCTGCTGAAAAATTCCAGGAGCTGAGACACGATCCGGCTTGAATAGAATTCACATCCACTGAATCCTTTAGGGCTTTGAGAGACTCTACATTCCCGGCCACTGTGCGCGCTGCGCGCTTCTCCGAACTGAGCTGAATATAAGAACTGCGAAAGAACAAGAAGAAGAGCGAGAGTGAGCGTGGAGCTGCTTTTGGAGGCCATGGCTTTTCCAGACCTTCAAGCTCTGCAACACATTCAATGGATTTTGAATCCCTGTAAAAGCTAAGCCCCTGTTACAGGAGAAAGGAAAACCTCACCTCACGTACTCTCAAGTGGGTCGATGGACAACAAATAAATAATGTGGCGTTGCAGTGGTAAGAGGTGGCAGACGATGGTAGCGAGCTGCATGAGAGGTGAGAGGTGTCAGCTATATAAAAAAACTTTGAAACGTGGACGCCTCTGCATAGACTTCAAACATCTGGCATGCAGCGCACTGCATGCAGGGCACAGAGAACAGGCACGAAAGAGAACTTAGGATAAAAAACTTAGGATAAATTAAGTTGCGCGCACACGGAGAACAGGCACCACGGAGAACTTAGGATAAATTGAGTTGAGCGCACATCGGGCCACGTGAGGTCGGCAATAAGAGGTTAAACAAAAAACTTTGGTTAAAGTTTTTTTGCACACAAAGTGCCTAATATAAACTTTGGTTAAACAGCAATTAACCGGTAGAAATTGACGGTCAACGCGAAGAGTAATAGCAAGTCAACGGCGTATCGAACGCTATAGTCCCTGCTATGCCGGAGGCAGGGACTAATAAGTGTGATATAAAAAAATGGTTAATTTATATGTTAAAAATTAAAATTGATAAAGTTTAAGTAAATTTTGACGAAGGAGATGATAATATGTTAAAATTGATGAAGTTTAAGTAAATTTTGATGAAGGAGATGATAATAACAAAAGAGTGTTTAAATGAAATGTTTTGGATAGGGGATATGTTTTGGGTTTAAATTTATATTAATTTTTGATTTATTAAGTATTGAAAAGGATTAAATTTTTTAAGCTGTAAATTTGTTTTTAAGTTTTATATTTTAAAAAAATTTGTATTTTAACACATGATAAGTTAGTAATTTAGTTTCATTGGTTTTTTTATGTGTATGTAGGTACATACACATCGCTTATAAATACATATTAAATAAAGAAGGAATTTCACATCTCCCTCATCTCATTGAAATGTTTTGACCAAAGATTTGGATCTATAACATGTTGATAGTGATCAAATCTAATAAGGTTCAAACTTTCCCCTAAGTTTTACACTCTAAAAATGATTTATCTATAGACATTTCCTGTCTTTTTATGCATCATTAAATTTAAAGTAAAGTTGGTCTAAAGTTGGTCTATGTTGATACTCTTTGGCACATACACCATGTGTAGACTCAATGTTAAGCATATAAGAAATTATAGATCTTCCTCGTATTTAAATTTATTATAAATTTCCATATATTATTAATATTTTTCCTAAATGCTACTTATACATCCCATGATAAGGATAGAAAGAGTTACACCTCTCTTTCATATTGATTAGAGAAATCATTTTTATTAGTAATTTTTAATTTAATTTAATATTTTTAATTATTTTATATATATTTATAATAATACATATTGAAATATTTTTTCATAAATCATATTTTTTAGTCACAGTCAACTCCATATTAAACATTAAAAAAACACTTATCTAAAAAATATAATAAATATATATAGAGAGTAAAGTAAATATTATTTTTGTTTATATGAAATATATATTTTTTTAAATGTCACTTGCGAATTTCATATTGAGTAAACTGTTTTTTTGGGTACAAATAAACATTTCCGACCAAATAAAAGGCATAAAGCTTTAGATTAATCTCTATATCGAAATATGATATTTTCGGATTGCATTGAAATATATAATTTTTTAAATGTCATTTTTCAACTTTATATTGAGTAAACTATTTTTTGGGATACCAATAAACATTTCTAACCAAATAAAACCAAATAAAAGGCATGAAACTTTAAATTAATCTCCAAATAGATAAATAAAATCGAAACTTATACAGAAAGTTTAGAGACAAAAAGATTAAAAACATTATCATAGCATTAGCATTCAAGTAAAGAGAAGAAAATCGTATATCTAAATTACAAAAGTAAAGAGAAGAAAATCGTATATCTAAATTACAACAAGGTTACAGGAAAAAAAACCGTAAGAAATTTGTGTGAATTAGCTAAATTTTGTTCTTACTTATAATAACTTATTATACATTTTTTTACTAAATCTAATTTTCATATGTATTTATGTATCTATGTATCATAAGCAATGTATTTAATTTTTATTTATAAATCAAGGTAACATCCACACTTTCATGTGGGGTTATCAATAGAAAATGATGCCATTATCATACATGTTATTCATATTCATGGTTATCACATGACAATGTAAGGTGGTGTGAGCCATAAGTAAGGATAATATATAATGAAGGATTTTCATTCCTTAGATTTTGTCATATAATATATATATTATTATTATTATAATATCTAATATTGGAAATACTAGAGAGGTATGGAGAATGTTTAATTTTTTTTTCAATGTTATTTTATACTAATTAAGAATTTTATCATAAAATAGACCAAAATACGAGATAAAATAGAAATAATTTTATTGATCAAAATATTGAGGACTTCAATCCTCTTGTACAACAAATCAGGCTCCAACCTTGAACAGATCCAAGCTCCTACTTGGTCAAAATGAGGACTCCAATCCTCTCAACAATTTTGAAGCTCCAACTTGGTCAAATCAAAATTTTACAAGATATACTTACTTCAAAAGGTTCCAAAATGTCTTCAACAAATGCTTCAAGATTGCCCTCATTAATGCGTCAACAAGGTTGCTCCAAATAACGTCTTCAATAAGTTTCAACAATGCTACTTCAAAGGTGTCTTTTATAAATCTGCACAACAAGTCTTCAAAATGCTTTAGTTGCTCTTAAAAAATGCTCCAACAAGTCTTCAATAGGCTTTAACAAACATGTCTTCAATGCTCCTCTAGAGAGAATTCAAGGACGTCTTTTTCAAGTGGTTAAGATCAACTTCAAAGATTTTCTTTTATAAGGCCCAAATTCAACTTCTAAATAACCTCAATTCTTGCTTTCAAAAGGGATTGGAATTTGCTTCAAGGAAGTGTCATTGTTTCCTCTCAAGGTGAGCTAAAAACTACCTCAAAGTGTCTATGAAGTTTAGTTTCTCTAATAAGTTTGCCCCAACCTAGCAAGTTTGCTCAAAAAGACATTCAATAATCCAAAGTCTATGCCACAAAAACCAAGTTTGTTTATGAAACTTGTCTTTGGATTAAGGCTCAAAAAGTGCCGAAAATTTCAAAGTCTCTAGTCTCCACAAGGTCGAAAGTTGTAGGTTTGTTCTTACTGTAAATCTCCACAAGGGGGGTCAAAAGTTGTAGGATTTTTCTTGTCGTAGGTCTCCACATGGGGGTGAAAGTTGCAGGCTTGTTCTTGCCGTAGTTCCTACATGGGGCTAAAAGTTGCAGGTTATTTTATCATCAAGGTTGAGCACATAAGTGTATAATCACTGCTCAAAATGAAACACAAAAAGGTATACTCACAACAACAAAATGAGCCACAAAAATTATAACAAAAAAACAAAACAAAAGCTCCTTGTTCCCCTGTCTTTCTTCCTTCAACAACTCCTTAATTCATGAGTAAATCATGAGTTGTGAAGTCCTTGACTTTCTTGCTTCAGCTCAAATGTATTCCTTGTATGCTTGATTGAGTTGGATAGGTGAAATTAGAATGTTTTGCTTCTATTTATACTCATTTTACCATAATTTGAAAAGACATGTCCATTGGATAGGTGGTGACCTGACTTCATGTAGCTCGACTTGTAGAGGAGGTCAAACATTGATTTTTCCACTTCAAAAATTCATTTCTCCTCATGAATGAGGAGTGATGAGGTATGTTATAATTCATTGGAAAGGGCTTGGAGTCCTCTACAAACCTAAATGATTATTTCCTTGAGTTGGTGTCTCCTTTGATGCCAATAACAAATATTTGTCCAACATTTATTACACTTAATTTAGATACAAAAATCATCATGGGAACCCTAGTTCATGAAATTTTTGGATGAGAGGGTAATGGAGGAAATTAAAAAATGAAATGGGTAGCTTAACATAGGACATAGTGCCAAGACAAGCCCCCACATGGATTCAATGTCATTGATATGTAGCAAAATTATGGATTGTATAGACATGGAATTGATAAGGAGGTTTATAAGCACCCAGCTCTTCCCATGTTTAACCACAACAACCATGTAATGGATACCCTTCTTCCTTCTCCTTTTTGTAACAAGAAAACTTGCTAGAGATGATTTGGACTACAATAGATAGAGGTAATAAGACTAACAATATAACATTTCGTGTAGGCTAAACATCTCAAGTAGAAAGAAAGGAAGTGGAACAGAAGGAGCACATTCTATTAAAGGAAGAGCATGAGGCCAAACCACTTTAATTAAAGCCTAGGTGTAGGTTTTCACCATTTTCTTGTAAGACACACTAGGGAGCTAAAATATGACAAATATGAATTAGAGGGAAAATCATTAAAGATTAGCACATTGCACAAAGATTTGAGAGCATTCATAATCCCACCATTGTACAAATTTTGAATAATTTAGAAAAGAACGTCAATGATTCTAGAGTTACAACCAATGAGGAGACTAGTGAGAGACATGCTAATATCATTAATCATTTGAGTCTTAAAAAGTAGGAACATAAGGTATTCCTTAAGCCCAAGCATCTACTAACAAGCTAAAGAATTCGTGTTATATCAATTGATTTAATATTGGACAAAAGCAATTCATTTTTTAATGAAATTAAAGGAAAGGGTGCACCAAATAAATATTAAGTATTATTAAAAAGTTGTTTGTGCATAATGAAGGAAAATTTTGAGGGAGCTAGGATTTTCAGAAAAATTTACAAGCAGGATTCTGGCGAGAACTATTGCTAGAGGGGGAGGAGGGAGTGGGGCTCCCTCCTACATAAATGTGGCAGCAGATAAGGGAAATGGATTTTGGGGATGGTTTAGAATTTCGATAGATAGGTCAGAACGAACAATTGAAGGAGCAGGTTGGAGTGGAAAGTAGGAATTGAATGATCAGAAAAAAGGTGAAGATAAAGGTATGATAGAGGACCAATTATATAAGCAACAAAAAACAAATGAGGCTAATGGGAATGACCCATGCAAGCCCAAAACAATGGTAATATTGAAGGTCATTATTATAGACCCTCAAACCCAAGTATTCATAGATCGTATGCACATGTATGTTGTAACTTGTAAGTTCAGGGGGTTGTGACCAACGAAGAAAGCCCTTTGTAATTGGATCAAGAAACATTGGAAGCCATGTGGTGAGGTAGCACTACACTTAGAGTCGAAAGAATTTTTTACGGTGACATTTGCAAATTTGGAGGACAAAGATCAAGTTTTTGATGGGGGACCTTATTTCTTTTCCTCTACTGAGTTGCATATGCATCCATGGAAGGAAAATTTTACACCAGGAAAAAGAGATGTTCATAATTAATGTAATGTGGATTAGGATTTATTCCCTACCCCTAGATTATTGGTTACCATTGACCCTTAAACTTATCAATGACAACATAGGTATGTTTGTTAAGATTTTATATGTGACTCTTTAGGGAAGATTACTTTGTATGCAAGGATCTGCGTAGAGATAAATGCCTCTGGAGCATTACCGAAAGAGATTTAGTTGGAATTTCAATACAAAGTATGGCTACATCCCATTGACTAAGACATGAAGAAGATCGGAACGACGCAAACAAATTAGAAAATCGGGATTATCACAACATGAAAGACATTATGGAGGTTCACGAAAACCTTATTAAAATAATGGATTTTTCAGATCTAGGCAAAGACCTTGAAGGGGACTCTGAAAGGGAAATAAGTGAAGCAGACACTGAGGACCTTGATCTCCAGGAAATGGTGGAAAGGGAGGGAATGGATTTGTAGACTAAAGAAAGTGTTAGAAGTAATTCTAATGGAACATGTAGATCAAATACAATATAACATAATGTAGATCAAATACAATATCTTTATGTTATGCGAGATGATGAAAAGCTTTGGGGGTTGAAGCGTTCAGATGGGAAAATTGGTGATATGGGAATCAAGGTGTATGAATCCCAACTCCACACAATGCCAAAAAAACCAGAAGGAAAAGAGGAAGAAATTCGAACACTATGGCCCTCCAAGAGCTAGAAGAAATGCTAATTAATTCTTAGCTTGCCCCCTTACCCCCTAGTTAAATATGAAAATTATCTTAATGGAAAAGTAAGATATGATATTTAGTCAAGAAAGTAGGTAAAAGATTTAGTTACCTAGATGTGGAAGCTCAAAATAGTGTAGGAGGATTAGTCACCTGGTGGGACCCTCAAGTAATGAACTTGATAGCTGCAGAATCTATGAGATTCTTCCTCTATTTGGAACTACAGATGATAGGTGCTCTAGGGTCTATGGGTCACAAATAATTAACGAGAAATTAGGCTTCATTTAGGCCTTGAATGACCTAAGAAGAAGAAATACAAACCAACATTTGATTATAAGGTGAGATTTCAATATGTTAAATTCATTGGCAGAAAGGAAATTGGGTATGAGGAGATTAGATAAAGACTCTAGGGCCTTCAAGAGTTTCATAGAAGATTAAAAAATGCTCAATATTAGTACATGTAATGGAATATTTACCTGTAGTAATAAAAGAGGTGAGGAGCATTAAATAACCTCTACGCTATATATTTTTCTAATCTTAAAGGATCTACTGCTGCAGGAAATGAATATCTGTTGGGTCGTGTTATATTCTTTCCATGACTACTCCACATGCAGGGGGGTGGTAGAATCCCTAGACGAGGTCCTGGGCAACACCACGAGAAATTTTTTTTGGACCCTATATTAGGTGGGCGGACCTACCTATGGTTTTGTGCATGGATTTTGCACATGGTTTTGGGCATGATGGTTTTCTTTCCATGGTATTTTGTAGATGTGGTCAAGGGAACTATAATTATGTTCTAATCCATGGTTAATCAATTTGGGTTTATTGATGCTTTGGAATGTGTATATATGTATTGTAGCATTGAAAGGAACATAATGAAAAATCAATCTGGTAGTCCTAGTTTTGGGATCTATGGGAAATTCTCTTTGTATATCTGTTTTATGTTTTATGGTCTCACCATTGTTTATTTTGTATTTTTAGAATTCATATGCAGATAATTTATATACAGAGTTAAAACCTACATTTGGTACCAAAGTTTTTTGGCTTCAAAGGGATGCCTTTGATGTTGAGGGGTTTTTTCTCAGGCATGTGGTAGACCCTTTTCAGTGGGAGATCTATGAGATTGATTCTTGTGATGAAAGAAGATGGCGAGCAGTGGAAAGATAGAGATCGAGAAATTTAATGGTCAAAGTTTTGGGCTGTGGAAACTCAAGATGGAGGATTTGCTGGTGGATAAAGGTCAATGTATCGCGGTAGATTCAGGTACTAAACCAACAACAATGTTAGTTGAAGACTGGGTGAAGTTGGATTGGACGACAAAGAACACAATACGATTGTGTGTCTCAGATTCAGTATTGCTGAATGTATCCGGGGAAGCTTTCGATGAAGGCTTTGTGGGACAAGTTAAGGACTTTGTACCAATCTAAGTCTTCGGCAAATAAATTGCTCCTATAGAAAAAGTTGTATAACCTGAGGATGAAATATGGAGACTCTGTGGAAAAGCATCTAAACACATTTAATATTGTGGTAAGCCATTTATTATCTATTGATATTAAAATTTCAGATGAAGGTAAGTGCATTTATTTGTTGTGTTTTCTACCAGATTCGTGGGATAGTCTGGTTGTTGCAGTTTGATGAAATAGTCTCATCTTTGTTGTTGGAGGAGATGAGATGAAAAAATATGGAGGGCCAGAATGGTGATGCCTTGTCTGTATGAGGACAGTTCTAGAACAGAAACAAAAATAAGTGCTCGAGTGGGATATATAAATCTAGAGGGAGATCTAAATCTCCAAGAAAACTTGTAAAGGTGTGCTGGAAATGGGAAAGAAAGGGCACTTCAAAAGGGACTATAAATCTAAAGCTCTTGAGAAAAGAATGGGATCTAATGATGCTCCTTCTGTAGAGGCGAAAGCCACCTTAGATGAAGGTGGGGATGTGTACTTGGCTTCCTCTTAAAGTACACATGTAGATCATGATGCATGGTTGATTGACTCAGGTGCATCCTTTCACTTCACTCCCCATAGAGAGTGGTTATGCGAGTATAAGAAATATGATTGTGGTGATGTCTTCTTAGGTGATGACGGGAAGGCTAGAATCATTGGTCACAGAAAAGTCAAGTTGAAGTTGCAAGGTGGAATAATTAGAACATTTTCGGGTGTTTTGCATATCTCGCATTAGCCAAAAATCGTATTTCTTTAAGCAAGTTGGATGATGTAGGTGTAAAAACAGTGTTCGAGAAAGATACTTGCAAGATGGTTCGGGAAACACTGGTATTGATGCAGGGAGTTCTGATTTGAACTCTGTACAAGCTTCAAGGTAGCACTGTTATTGATGGGTGCAACAACTCTGTGGTTCTTAAATGTGGAGTAGAAAATTTAATGGTCTTTGGAGAAAACACCATGCTATGGCATCAAAGGCTTGGACATATTGGAGAGAAGGGGAGCAAAGTATGTTGCTGCTACAGAGGCTAGTAAAGAAATGATTTGGTTACAAAGGTTTCTCAATGAATTGGGTAAGAAGCAGGACTTGGTCTGGTTATACAGTGATAGCCAGAGTGCCATACATCTTGCAAAGAACTCTGCATTTCATTCCACAACTAAACATATATAACTTAAGTACCATTTCATATGGTTAACATTGGAAGATGGACAGTTGAAGCTAGAAAAGATACACATTAGCCAGAATCCTACAGACATGTTAACAAAAGTTGCAACCAGGGAGAAACTGAGATTCTGCGTAGTTTTAGTTGGTCTTCAAGTATGATGAAGAATATGAGAGGCAGGCAGGTCCAAAGTGGAGTCATTGTCCAACAAATGAAGCAACAATGGAGTCGCTATAATTGGTCTCCAAGTGGGAGGTTGTTGGGTGTGGAGTTGATTATCTTCTTTATTCATAGGTATCACGGAAGTGGACCCCAGTTTGAAATGTGGCGGCAGCACTGCTTGTAATATTTGCGCTGCAAGGGGGGTCTAGTGGGGGGTGGCTGCGATCTTTGGGAGCCCCCCCCCCCAGAGGGGGATCAGAGGCAGCACCCCCGAAGCTAAAAATGGATGTAAAATTGCCTTGTAAAATGTTGTAATTTCATAGTCAATTTGGGTCATTCATTAGGCAGAGATTTGACAGTAGAAGTAATTTTTAATTTAGGGTTGTTTTTCCCTAGAAGGCAACCCCTTGCTATATATGAGGGACTTGTATTGTCTATGTACATCTGTATTCTGAGTGAGAAAGAGAGAGGAGATTATGTGAGAGCAAAGACAGAATTACAGCAGATCTATTGTAGGTTGTATATCTTCAGTTTGCTGGATAATATAAAAGGAAGGAATGGCTGTTCCCATGGACATAGCCCAAATTGGGTGAACCACGTATATCTGTGTCTCTCTTGTTTTATGTGTTTTCTGTGCTTATATTTCTGCAATATATTTTGTGTTCCATTGCTCTATAATATATAATTTTGTAACATAATAGACAATAAATGATGGTAAACTCTAGTGTAGCTTCCATTAAATACATGGTTGCAAAGTTTGCATAACCACTGTTGTGAACCACCATTATTTTTCTTCTTCTTTTGGGTGATTTTCTTAATATACTGCAGAAATGGTTTCTTCACGTTGATGGCACTGTATGTTGAGTCTTTAGTTGGATCGAGCATTGTATTTGGAGGTGACCTCATTAAGATTGAGGAGATGGAGAAGAAGAGCTATCCATATAAAAATTCAAAAGAATTTGTAAGATTAAGATTCAAACAATTGGAATTCATGATTTCAAGAAAAATAAAGGATGCTTCTGTTCAAACTCTAAAAACAGAGAAACACTATTCAACACTACTTTTAAAGTCCACCACTTTGCATGATGTTGATATTCCAAATCAACATACATTCAACTTTCAAAAGAAATAGAGAAAGAATACCATTTTGAAACAGCAGCTGGAAAGGCTAGACTTTAAATGACTAAATTATATCGCTGCACTAAACCATTAAATTTCCTTAAAAATCAAGACCATTTAACTTTAGGTAATGGCTTACCAAGAATAAGCCTAAAGGTCAGCCATAATTTATTCTTTAACTTTAAGTTGCTGAAGAAGATTGAAAAATCATTATCTGCTTCTACAGGAACATGTGACAATCAAACAATAATTATCACAACATAAATTTCTTGGATAACAGAATCGAGAAATTTGAGCCCAAATAATTTTAATCTCTATATAAATCGTAAATGGAAAATGTTGTGAGTCGCACGACATACTTGTGCATTGTTGAAGATGGAACCACGAATATGCTACTACGCTATTAAATATGGATGCATGACCTTGTTGCTACATTGTTGAAGAATCAAAGATGGACTAGTCTATTGCATTGTTGAAGAAGGAATGGGCAACCACATAGCACCAACTGCAACCGAAATGCTATACACTGCTGTGAATCATAAACCGCTATGAACCGTAATGCTAAACGCTGAGTAAAAATGGTATGTCGTTGTCACTCAGGGAAATAAGGAAGCTGGAATCCAAAATGTTATTTTGTGTAGGGTTTAAATGACTTGTATGATTTAGATATAGTGCCAAAGATTTTAATATTTGTTTATTGCTCGATCAAACGTCCTTGCTTTTTTCCAAGGATGGCAGAAACTTGTCAAAAAAGTTCCCGATTTGAGCGAGGGACGATTGGAATGCGTTAAAAGTCCTCGAGTCCCCTAACATTTTGGAACGTTTCCTCAATGTTTTTAACTCCTCGGAACATAGAATCGCAGTGGACAAAGGGTTTTTTTGGGGGGGGGATGGGTCCCCGTGCAACATAGATTTATACGGGGACTTGGATTCACCAAAATCAAAGAGGATCACTGTGTATATTTTAAATTAATTGGTGATTGTGTTATTTATCTGGTCTTGTATGTGGATGATATGTTGCTGTTTGGAAATGACAAATAAATTATCCAAAATTTGAAGTCTCAATTGTCCTCCAAATTCAACATGAAAGGTCTTGGTGCTTCAAAATATATTTTGGGCATGGAAATTAAATGAGATTGGGCAAAGAGAAAGCTTTGGTTAAAT
>APFE031054905.1:0-12099 GCA_000404065.3 Pinus taeda
TAGCGCTCGATCTTCAATTATGTGGGACATCGTGCAATCCCACTGTGCCAAACTTGTGGTGTGGATGCGTTCCACTATGAGGGAGCACATGTCATGCGAATGCCCAACCCAACAACCTACTCGTTTTCATGGGCCCCGCTTGCATGGTAGCAAGTTAGGCCAACTCGACTATGTGGGTAGAGACCATTCAATGGGAGTTGTCTATAATGCGATTTTTTGGAGATTTCGGTGACGGAATCCAGCGGAAGAAATTGAGGTGAAATCTTGATTTGTTGCAGTTAAAATGGTTTTTTAACTGCATATTTGGGTTCAGCAAAAAATCCCTGGGTTTGATTGTGCAGAAACTAGCTATCAAACTTGCGATTCCAATAAACCCCTGGGTTTGATTGTGCAGAAACTAGCTATCAAACTTGCGATTCCAATAAATTGCTGCCGGATTTTGACCAAGAAAACCTACAGAAAAAGCTTTCAAAAAATTGCATTATAGACAAATGCCATTCAATGTGTTAAAAAAAATAATAATTAACTATTATTATTTTTAATGCAAATGAGGACAAATTTACAATGAAACTCAAATGTTTACCAACCAAATTCAAATCTCTTCATAAAACACATTACATAGTAAAAAGCCTTAGATCTTCCTAACCCTCACGAGAGATCCATGTGACTTTCAAGTCATTTCGCTAAAGCGCTAAATATCATAATTATTGGACCATCTTCTGTTGAAACCTACTCAGATGATACGTGGCAGGCTGTGCGAACAGGATGGATGATACGTTTCCTTACCCCATGCTATCTTTCACACGTTGAAGTGGAAAGAGGTTTCGTAAGCAACTGGTAATTGAAAACATGTTTCGACGGGATTTTAAAATGGTTTTTTAATTGTATATTTGGATTCAACACCTTGAAAAACTCCTGGGACGCTTTGATTGTGCAGAAATTAACTATCAAAATTGTGATTTCAATAAATTGCTGCAGGATTTTGACCGGAAAAACTCACCAAAAAAACTTCCAGAAAATCTCTTTAAAAACAACACCGTTTCAACATACTCATTTGCAAAGTGTTATTTCGCGTCTTTAAAGTGGTGATTTAATGAGTGGTTATGAGGAATGGCATTTGATATGCAAATTGTTCAACACGGAATAGTTTGTTTGTTAAATACAATTAAATTTTTATAGAAACCTTTTTTCCCAATAAAAAAAATACACTAAAATTATAAATCCTTTTTTACTTTCTAATCAATAATAAAAAAATACACTATAATCAAATAAAAAAAACACCAAAATTATGAAAACCTTTAGATGCTTCAGGGTTGAAATTCCTACTTTGATGGCAATGAGGAAGTATCGGTGGTTTGCCATCTGTAAACAGGTTTCAAAGGATACAAGTTTTAGGGATACATTTCCACATTTTTATCATTTATTTCTTTTTTAAATTAATGATTAAGTTTTTAATGTTAATTTTATTTTACTTGGAATTTACACAATAATATTTACTTTATAATAATTTTAATATGTTATTTTATACTTTTAATTTTAATTTAAAATTTTAATTAATTTTTAAAAAGTGGATTTTAACAATCGTTATTAGCTTGGTTGTATTTATAGACGGGGCATTAGTATTGCTTAATTTAATATTTTGATAGTAATTATGTAATTATATTTTAATATGTTCTAGAAATTTATTTAACTTATTATTATAATAATTTATGGTGATATTATAAATTTATTTTTATTATTATATTAAAATATTAAATTTTGGTAAATTATTTTTATATTATTTTTAAATTTTTTTTTAAAGTAAAATTATCTCAAGTATAATAGTGTATATAGTGATTGGTTTCAATTTACTTTGAGGGAAACCAAATTTGTTGATTGATAACTTAATATCAAGTATATTAAAATAACACATGTTACTGAAAATTGCTAGAAGTATTAGTACGCGCTTGTATTAGTAGGAGCAAGGGATTTAAGTTCGCACTTAAGGTGACTTTTCAGTTGAGCTACTCGAGCATCCAAACTAACCAAACGAGAACGTCGATAGTGTTACACCTGCTTGATTTCATTCATGGAAGAGATGATATCATTATAATCTTCATGCTTCTCTTTCAAGGCCCTACCCAGAATAGTTTTCATCTGCTAATGGAGGGTGATGGAGTTCACATACTAGCTTCATCTTCCCCTAGTATGCCCAGGGTCAAGAACCCAATTGGCTACCTCCTCTAGGATTTCAGAGTTGGAATATGCTTGATGGTCATTAGTGGTGAGGGCTTCAAGCTGGCGGATTTCTTCACAAATGTCAGGAGGTGTAATAAAGTGAAAGATAACAGTAACTTCTTGGGCTTGGACTTGGGCACACGACCTGACTTGTGGATCTCTGCCTTTGGTTCCCTGACGTTGTTGAGGCATTGTGCGCCAACATGGGAAAAACCATTCAAGACATCTATACCACAAACCAAGTCTGAGACTAAGAACGTCAAAATAGATGAAAGGGTAGGAGATATAGGGGATTTTAGACGACCCATACCATCAAGAAAAGAGAGACCAATACCTCAAAGATGCAAATGACAAACTCCATGCAGGGTCACCTGCTTGTGAGGAGACACCAAAGTGTAAGGCATAACACACCCTTGTAAAAATTAAGATGGAACCACCAAGCTTGCACCATGGAAACTCAGAGCCATAGAAACAAATAACCGAGCTAGAAAGATAAGACTGTAACATGATATGGCTAGCCCACTTTGCTTGAGCGAACGAAGACATGTACACTAATGCAAGGTGACACCACCAACAACTTCAACCTTCAAATTTAGTGGAATCCACAGAGTTTCGTGGTAAGAAGTCTTTGTGTGCCCAAGATCAAGCTCCAGTGCAAAATAAACAACCCAAGTGAGCAACAATTCCTGCTGGTCACAAAGGCCAATTTAGCTTGCATGCAAACCCATGTCACTTTCACTTCAATGTCAAAGGTAAGCAACCATATCTCAGGAAAAGGTTAATGATTATGCCATATGACTGCTATATTCTCGACTCACACAAACCTGTCATTACCAGACAATTGAGAAAATAGACCCATCAATGACGAGGAAGGAGTCTAGACACACCATAAATTCGGAAAAGTAAGGTCGCTCTTGATAGGACAATTGAATAGAGGAAGTTTTAACATTGTAGTGAATGTAAAATAAACAGTTCACATATGTTAGGCATGGGGTAGGCTAGCCACTACAACCTCCCCCCAATACCCTAATAAGAAGTTGTTTTATTTATTCTAAAAAGTTCATTGTAATTGAAAAAATGAATTATTCTAAAGAGTTTATTGTAATTGAAAAAATGAAAATCATGTTATATAGATGAACTCTTCATAACTACTAAAAGCTCTTTGAACATCTTAGCTTCCCTATAATCCATAAAAATCAATACACTCAATCCAAAACCTCGACTACGTCAAACTACGTCGAAACCTCGACAACGTTACATTATAAATAATATTAATTCCATAAAGTATTATCCCTTTAAATAATAAAGTAGTTAAATCATAAATAATATTAATTACATAAAGTATTATCTCCTTTCTCTACTTTGGAAAATGCCAAAGTACGTCTCCTTTTCATCCTCATAAAAATATAATTAGATTTGAAAAGCTTACACCTTTCATCATTGTAGGTCAACATCACATGTCACAATAAGCGTGATGGGGTCATTTATATGGGATAAACATTTAAATGTTATTCCATAGCTATTTGTCACCATATTTTAGGCTCTTTCACATTTTAGCATGCGAAAATACAAGATATTATTATATTATTATTAAATCTAATAATATATTATTAATTATATAAAAGTCAAAATATTTATTAATTGGCTTTAAAAGTGGTATTGTGATGTTTTAGAATCTTAATATTATAGAGATTTTGTAAGTGTAAAAAGAATTTCTATGTCTATTCTCAAAAGTTAATTGAGAGATTTTTCAAATGTGCTATTTTAAAAAATCAGCGCAGTAACTCTTCCTTTAACACACGTATGTTACAAATACTAATTTACTATTATATCGAAACATCTAAGAATATATAATAATTGTTTTCAAGAACATTATTTATTAAATTTATTAAAATTAAAAAAAAAAAATTAATCGTATATATATAAAAAAATCGGACCTCCTGCGAATGATAGAGGCTTCTCGAATGTCTGGCAACATTCACCCTGCTATCTCCTCAACGCTCATAGCTCTCATCCCCAAGAAGGACGTCTCTGTATCCTTACAGGACTATCGGCCGATTGCCCTTTGTAACACCATGTTTAAAATTGTTACAAAGATCATCGCGGAAAGGCTCAAGCCGATCCTCAATCGCTATATCGACAAGGAACAACACGCCTTCTTAAAAGGACGGAACATCTGGGACGCGGTGGCGATCACCCAAGAATGCCTTTTCTCCCTTCGATCCATTAAAAAAAAGGCGGCCATTCTTAAGGTGGACCTGAAAAAAGCCTTCGATTGCGTCGACTGGGGTCTTTTAAGGATCCTACTGGCGAAAATCGGCCTCAGAAAAATGGGCATCGAATGGGTCATGGCTTGTGTTGAGAACACAAACTTCTCTGTTATTATAAATGGATCCCCCTCACCTTTCTTCACAGCAGAAAGGGGCCTCCGTCAAGGCTGCCCGCTCTCCCCGCTGCTGTTTATATTAGTCATGAATTCTCTTAGCACTCATATAAACCGAGCCTCTACAGCGCATGATATCTGCCCTATTAAAATCGCAAAGGATCTCCACCTCTCTCACAACATCTTCGTAGACGACATCCTTGTCTTCGCCATGCAGCAAAAGGATTCTTGGAGATGTATCCTACAGATTTTTCAAAGGTTTCAGTCGGCCTCCGGTATTTGCATAAATAAAGGAAAATCCAAGCTCTATCATAACGAATCAGATCTGGACACGGCATCCTGGATTACTAACCTTTTCGGCATCGAAGCAGCCCCAATTGATTCTGGCATGAAATACCTGGGCTTTACCCTGAAGCCGATGGGCTACAAGACAGGTGACTGGAATTGGATATTGGACCGCCTCTATAACAAAATATCGGGCTGGGAATCAAGACTCCTATCTCTAGCAGGTAGACTAACCTTGATTCAAACGGTTCTGGCTCAGCTGGCCATTTATTGGTCTCACCTTTTCTACCTCCCAGCTAAAATCATAACCAAAATGAAGGCATTCGTAGCTAATTTCCTGTGGGGAGGGAAAACCTTCCAATCCAAGCTACACTTAGTCAAGCTGGACTCCCTCATGCGTCCAAAGAAAACAGGCGGCTGGGGCATTCTGGACATGCGCAAGATGGGCAATGCGCTTTTGTGTAAATCCTACATTCGGGGTATATACGGCAATGGTCCATGGAGCGTCTTCATCAACAGGAAATATCTCAAGGGAAAAGGCATAGAATTCTGGTACAGAAGGAATTCCCTGGGGATCAAGCGCGGATCAGCAATATGGCTCAGTTTCTGTAAGAGCAAAACCTTCCTCTTAAAAAATTTCCGCTGGTCAATTCACTTGGGCGCAAATGTGTTTCTTGGCAACGACCTCATCCGAAATGGGCTGCCATCCTTCCCCCATCCGCTTCTGATTGACTTCCTTCACTTTGAGGGGCTTTTTCACCTGGGACCGTCTCATCAAGTCCTGGAACAACCTCACGCCTGTTTGGAAGGAAGCGGCGGACCTCTCCTTGCCCTCTCAGATCAGCTCTATATGGGAATCCACGCGCCTCGCTCTGCAGAGTATGGCTTTCAAACGGACAGAGCACAAAGACTCTCTTATATGGTGCCTGCCTCAATCGCCTCTTCCTGTTCGGGTCAAAGATCTATATACATCCTTGTCCATCTCTCCAGCCCCTCCAGGCGAGCCGTTTTTCCCTCCCTCTTTTTGGAAATCAACCAGCCCTGTCAAGATGGTCCTATTTGCCTGGCTTCTATTCTGGAACAGAAACCTTACTTGGGAGGTCTTGCAGAACAAGGGATGGCAGGGTCCAGGACAATGTGCTTTCTGCAAATCAGCGGAGGAGACAAACCTCCACATGTTCTTCAAATGCCATGTAACCCTTCAGTTATGGCATGATCTTGCCTCCCTCATGGATTTTCCTCATAATGTATTCAATTCTGTACAGGAAGGTTTTGCTTGGTGGAGCTCACAATCTGCCCCCAGGCGCTCTCTGTTTTTAACAGCTTGCTGGTACATTTGGCTTTGGCGGAACGACTCAATCTTCTCCAGCAATCGGAAGCCTACTGCTTCCATTCTCCTTGGAGTCACGTCCCTCATGGACGCTCTGGGGATTTAGCACCCTTCTATGCTAGTTTTGCTCATGCTCGGGCCTTTTGTTTTAAGAGTTTTTAACACAGGCAAGATAATCTGGGTTTTCGCTGTAATTATCGATCTGTTCTGTCCTCCACAACCGACGCCCCCATCTGTACTCAAAATCACCATCCGGCCATCCTTGCATCACATATGAACTATTAAAATAGGCAACTGAATGACGACCCATCTCGGCAACAAAATCATTGTTTCAATGATGATCCGCCTCTCGGCATCGACTCATTTCTTCTGCAAAAAGTTTTATGTACAACTTTCCACTATATATATAAAACATCTGATTTTTCGTCTGAAAAATTTAAATCATAATCATGGTAGGAAAATATGCATATTAAAAAGGATAAAACCTTCTATCAAAACATTATAATAATTAAATAATGGTTATCCCAATAAATATATCCATTAATTTTACTATTAAAATATAGTATTAAATTAAAAAACTAATTAATAAATTAAATATAATCTTATAGATCTAATTTTATAAATTAAATATAAGGTGGTCATCAACGCCACCCCATAAGATTAAAAGTATTTCTCTATTTTAACTAGCTCAAAGAAGAAAATTAATATAACAAAGATTAGAACGAATTCTCATGACCTCCATAGTGAAACAGGGCATTGGGCAATTCCTAAAACCCCATGGATGGAAAAGATCTGCCATATATGTGAGAATAGGAACATCAAGGATGAAAACCACTTCCTTTTAGAGTGCACCGCCTACAACCACAATAGATCTCAATTTCACAATCTTTGTTACAATATTGACTTTCTTAACCTTTTACAATGTCAAAATTATAGTTAACTTGAAAGACTTCTCTCTAAACTTTTAAGCATAAGAATAAAATCTTAAATCAAAATAAATAATTTGTTTCTTTAAATCAAATAAACCAATGTTTGATCTCATTAGACGTTACCCATTCATTGTTGAATGTTGAACGGAATATCGAAAAGGATGACATGTGAACTTATATTGTGACACAACAGTTTCAACTCTGACAGTCTACACAGGCGTGGGCCCTTTGGCCGTCAATGAACGCGCTCACGGCACAAAGCCATACGCCGACGCGATTCATGAGGCATTGCACAAGTCAATCTGGGCGGATATAAAGTCACACAATACTTTTAAATAACAGTCGCGGGCCAAATCAATTGAAAACCGGCAGAGGCATTTCGAAATTGACACAGTTGTTTCTTCATTTCAGTTCGAACTAGGAGTCGATGGTCTATAAATTTGAAAGAAACAATCGGATTAAGATTTGAAATCTGGATCGTTGCAATTTATCATCTGGAAATTTGACAGATTAAACGAATTTCAGGTCAGATTTGCCGTGCATTGCAGGTAAGTCGTTCGTTCATTTGATCTGCTTACCCCAAATGTCCTATTTTAAGCTTTGATTTCACATTATCATAGCCTTTCATCTTGCATGCAGACAATAAGATTTGAACATCCCTGTATTTGCGAAGAATTCGCGCGATTATTTTGATAGCAATTGGCAGATTAAAGTAGAGTACAGATACACTGAAATTGATCGCAGCGAGTGCCAGAGTATGGCAATTAAGTGGCAGGTAAATCTGGTATGCTTCGCGCTTTAGAGTTCGGACAGAGCTGCTTAGTTTTACTGGGCGTTTGAACTTTTGGCCAAGTGGACATCCCGAGTTTAAATCACATTGGCATCATGCCTCACACTTTTGGCTATCTCGAGCTGGTGATCGACTTGTGACGGCTGAGGGTTTTCGCAGACTTTCGAGGTTCGAGTCTAAGATTAAAAAACAACAAAAGAAAATTGAAACGCTTGCGGGGCATAATGTGCCCTGGTGCCGTTGTTGTCTGTGGGGGGATTTCAACCCGGGTTTCAAAGGACCTAGTTAGTTTTAACTAGATTTGACCTCAAAATACACAAACCAAGAGCTGAAAATTAACCTCAAGAGCCTTACCTAGGTTTTGCTTCCTGCTTACTCTTTCTTTGGGCTGAGCTGGCGTAGATGTAGACAAACATCTCAACTGATTGTCAAATCTTATATTCAAAGAGTTTGATTCTTCAAGGTTTATGTTCGCACAATAACTTAGCCTAGCTTGTTTTTACGGTGTCTGTTCATATCAAGAACATCTCCTGAACTGAATTAAAGAATCTAATTTATTCTCTAGGATCTTCTTTAAAATATTCAGTCGAAAGAGCACCTTCTTTTCCGTTGCCGTGCACAAAATGAGATCAGGGGAAGGTTTGATCGTCTCCAGAGAGCAGGATTCTTCACTTTTTTCTTACAATACCTGGGAGCAGAGGTATCATAATTTTTCCTGAGGGAGTTAGTAGATTTCAAGAGGCAGATTATACAGGGACGACTGAAGACAAACCTTATTCAATTGGTCACCTATTTCCTTTGATCTCGGGGACTGATGACCATAAGTGACGTGCGAAGTCCCATGTGACATCAGCCTCCAGAGCGTTGCAACTCCGCACTTCTTCTAGACCTACAGCGGGGTTCCTATAGCGGCCTCAAGGGAGGGTTTCTCCACAGCACACTTTGGTTGCTTGCCCCTTAATGCATCGAGTAGTGAGAGCTCCATCCAGATTCTACCTGATGGCTTAATTGCTAGGAGAATTTCGACAGATGGGCTGATTTCTGCCTAAAATCACACGTTCCAGTACTTTCATTCCATTTTTTTCTCCGGGGAAGATTATCACACAGTGCATCGGTCCTTTCTTGGTGATCATGGTGATCGATGACTCTGTTCGGGTTTCCTCTTCTTCTTCCTCTCCTGATTCTGCTTATAGCTCTGACGTTCCGTGACGTCTGCATTTTATGTTTGACATGGTTTCTCAGTACTATTTGTTATTAGATTACTCTTGGCTAGCTCATTAGATCTATTTTGCTTTTTTTTTGTAGATTGGTGATAGGAGTCGCTTTTACACTATTGGCACTGGTTGTACTTTTCAGGTGTCAAGCACAGTTTTTGTATGGTGCCATAAGGGGATTTGGGGAACTTACCTCATCTAGTTTTTCCAATGTCTGCTGAGATCAAGAACGTCTCTTGGACTGAATTAAAGAGTCCACTTTATTTAGGATGCCTGTTTTTGGCTTTTATGTTTTCAGGTGCAATGCATAGTTTTGTATGTTGCCTTTTGGGGGCATTAGGGAACTTACCTCACCTACTCTTTTTCAATGTCCGCTCAGATTAACGTCAATCTCATTGACTGAATTAAATTCCTCAGTTCATTATCTAGGATATATGTTATTAGATTTTCTGGTATTATGCACAGTTTTTTATGGTGCCATTTCGGGCTTTGGATTCCGTTCATATTTTTTTTTCTCGACGAAGTATGGGTGAATCTTGTTTAGTGTACCTACCAATCAAGCTGACTTTCTGGCTAACGGAGTTTTTGAGATTGTAAATTATTGTGTTTTATCTGTGCTCTAGGCATTGTCTTCGCATGTATTATATGATGCAATTTGCTTCTTCCGTTGAATATGGTCAGAGCTAACAGTATAGATTCTAAACTAAAATGCAATTCAGGTTTCCACCTATTAATAAGATCCCGTGTCCGGAATTCTTTCCTATTCTTTATATGATTGGATTTGATAGTTGTTTATGTTCTATTCTGAGTCCTGACTATGCTCATTTCTGGAACGTTTATTTTGCAAACATGATTAGGATTGGATACTTAGTTCATTTGACATAGTTGTGTTACTTTTCTGGTTAGCACAGTTATCATAGATCAGTTATTTGACACACAGTTCTGTACTTAGCAGCGCATTTCAATTAATTCTACATAGCATATTTTGTGCCCATAGCATGGTTAAATGGTTTTAGTGCTTCTAAAACCTCTCGTTAATAGCTGCTTCAAAGAGTTGTTTTAGGTATTTTGTATTTGGAGAGCAAATTATTTTGGACTGAACAACACTTTGTCTATAACTTTGCTTTTATTACAGTGTTATATGAGATTTTATTCGTGAGGTGTTTTGGAAGGGTTGCATCTGCTGGTTTCACAGTGCACATTTGTGACCCAGTTCTGACGTTTCTAATGTCGATTTTATTTGTTCAGTTGATGCTCATTTCCCTTTTGGTTATCTAGCTGATTCCTTTATCAAGATGTGCTCGACTATCTATTTTTTGGCCCGTCACAAAAGTCTGATTTGTAATGAGTGAACATTATAATTTAATTCATTTCAGTTGAATGTTGTCTTACAATTCACCTTACAGCGTCTTACAAGTTGCACCGTCAAGATGCTCCATCTCATATTAATTTCGACAAGCAATGTGTGGCAAATGTTTCACTCATTTGGTTATTGTTGATTTTCATGTATCTGTGTAGGAATTTTAAGGTGCTCCGGCGAAAGGCAAAACAGCATTATCAAACAAATCAACACTCTAAAATGTCTGTTCAGGCTGAACTAATCAGTGAAATGCGTATTCCAGATTGTTATTTGCGAAGTGATATCGAGCAAGTGGTCAATATAAGCGAGGCACCAACATGTCCTGTGATAGTGTTCATCAACTCTAGGAGTGGTGGTCAACTTGGGGCACGCCTGCTACAAACATACCGCAATCTTTTAAATCGTTCACAGGTAATACTGAAGCTTTCAACGGTCTCTTTATTGCCAATCTCTGCTTTTTATTTCCATGTGATGAGACTGTGTGTGGTGATGGTGATTCATGATTTCACACGTGATATTAATTTTTCAAGTTTGCATTATAAAATATAAACCACAATTATAGGGAGTTGATTTGTATGATAAATGTATAGTCATGAATCTTTCCTCTAGCATTTCTTCAATTACTGATAAAATTCATCTATGTTGCAGATCTTTGATTTGGATGATGAGGCACCAGATCAGGTTTTATCTAAACTTCTGGGACATCTAGAAAGACTGAAAGCTGATGGCTTGAAGTTTGCAGCTGAGATTAGGGACAATATGCGAATAATAGTGTGTGATCGAATATCTTAATCTCTTATCGCACTCTATGATTTTATTATGCATATAAAAGATTTTATTGTAATATATTATTGAAGATTTTTTTTGAAATTTTTTGCAGTCGTTTTGACTTCTTACAATGCACGCTGATAATATAGGAGTCCAGTAGGAAACACCATGAACATTTTGTTGGATCTAATTCCTTTTTATTAAGTGGGTTTTCTATATATTTTATCGTTTCAATGATCTGAGAGAGTGATGACTTGAATGCTGTAGTTATTGAAAAATTACTGTTACAGGTTGCAGGGGGAGATGGAACTGCAGGGTGGCTGCTAGGAGTAGTCAGTGATCTCAAACTTTCCAACCCTCCTCCAATTGCAACTGTTCCTCTAGGCACTGGAAACAATCTACCATTTTCATTTGGTTGGGTAAGTGACTTCTGTTTGCTATGAATGAATATGATTAATCTTTTATATTAATGTGCTAGGATGCAATAACTGTGAATCACATATTCTGTAAGGATCAAGATATAAATTATCCGAAGTTTAGTTGTATAATACTGCAACCAGCGATACTTCTGCCTGCAAATAACTCTCCTGACTCCATAAAATGTAAAAACAGAACAGCACATTTTCTGCCTCCAAAAACAACACTTGTATCAGGTCCAGCAGATGCAAGACAGCAAACAACGAACTCATTTTCAGAATGGAAACGGTGGGTTGGTCTCCAAATAGCAAACTCAGTTCCAAACAACAAACCCAGTTCCAAACAACAATGCTTCACTTAAAAAACAGCAGTGTCTAAGCTCCAAACAACAAAAGGAGAAATGAAA
>APFE031054911.1:0-22344 GCA_000404065.3 Pinus taeda
TGGATTTGGTCTAAAGATTCCACTAAGTCTTTAATAAGACCAATACAACGGACTCTACCTGAATCAAAAGAATACAGTTCATGATATTTTCGAGTAATGTCAAGGCCCAATTTCTCCATAATGGCTTTTGGCATCACATTATGGGAAGCTCTGGAATCAAACATGGCATTATGGAGGACATACTCGAGCAATCTAAGGCTTATATAGAATGGAGGAACTTCACTATCCTCAAACCAACCTTCTAAGGAAAGGCCAAAAATGATCTCAGGGTGATCATCTTCTACATTAACCATATCAGATAAAGGGTCTATGTTCAAAATTTTGGAAACTTGGTGTTTATAGTTGTTGTTCTTCATCAATTTAGTCAAAGGAATTGAAACTTTTAATTTAGCAATTTCATTTTCTAAACTAAAAGCTGAAACTTTATCTACCTCTTTGACTGGAGGATCCTTCTTTTCGACTTTTTCTTTTGCTTCACTTTGCTGATTGGTCTTCTCATTTACAGATGATCCTTTGTTGGAAGTCGGGTCAGCAGGCTCCTTCCCTTTCTTCTGAATGTTTAAGGAGTCATTTTTGGGTTACGCTTCCTTTCTCTTTTGAACTGCACTGACTGGTACATCTCTACTTCTCAATGAATATTATTTCTTCTGTGTCGTCAATGCATTCACATATTCCCGCTGATAATCACCTCACTCATCCTCCAAAATTGCCTCATTTGCTAGTATGTGATCTTCATCCTTTTGAGCATCAGGGATCTCTGAATAGTCTTCATCTTTCATGAGAGAAATGGGCAAACCATTAGCGATAAAGAAATGATTCGCCTCAACCACCGGATCATCATCATCCTCAGAATATATTCCATGTACATAGTTTTTCTTCAAAGGAGTTTGACCTGCTACTGCGATGACTGATCTTGTGCCTTCTGCTCCCTTTGTAATCCTGAATTGGGGCTGTTGTTGTCCTCTAAAGTTGGGATTCTGATCGTTGTTTCAGGCTTGTCTGCAATTGTCAATCGATCAAACATCTTCTCAATTTTCTGGAGAATATTATCTGCCTTAACATCTGAGGAAGATGATTCTTCCTTTACAGTCACCTTCTTTTCAGTTTTCATCCTTGCTATTTTGGCCAACAGATTTGCCTCTAAACTCATTGTGTTCTTCTGCATGTCCTCAAGTGTGGCAGGATCTCTCTCCCGCAACTAATATGCCATATCAGAATCAAAGCCGTCTGGAAATTTGATCAATGCTAACCCCATTGGTGGTTTAATATCAGCTGGAATAGCATTATAAACTGCATTGAACCTTACACAGTAATCTTGGACACTTTCACCTACATTCCTTTTGATATTTTCATACTCAGATAGAATTTGGAGAGGATTTTTCTTTACCTCCCATCGGTCTAGGAATTATCTATGAAGAACCAGCAAAGTATTGATAGATCCTGTTGGTAATACTCTAAACCACTTTCAAACCTCGCCTCCAAAACTCTGCACAAATAATCTCATGGACACATTTTCAGCATCTACCTCATGAAGATCAAAGAAGTCATTCATCCTATCAATGTGTTGTTGCATTGTGATACTTTGAGTGGCATCGAACAAAGGTATCTTACTTTGGTAATCAGTGGGCATATCATCCAAATTCTGAGGCAGAACGAGAGGTGCATATCTGGCAGCCATGACTCGAGGCAGATTTGAAATTGATCTTGGGGAAACAGGAGGATTTATGACAACAAGAGTTGTTGATGTAGTAGAGCTGATGGGTATTTGAGGGGTAATGATAGGCTAGTGAGGGAGTGAAGGTATAAATGGAGATGACAAATGATTCTCTGAAATATGGGGAAATGATGGAGAGGCAAAAGATGTTGAAGCCGAATCAGAGAGTTCAGGAATTCGATCAGTAGTGAGGGATCACTGTGGAGAGTTTTGAAGATTTCAGTTACTTAGCAATTTGGCCCTTTCGATTTCAAATTCTTTGATAAATTCTGGATCTGGGACTATGTCTAGCAACTCACTATTAGATGTGGTTCTAAACAGGGAGAGACCAAAGTATTCGTCAAAAGGAAGATCTTCAAGGAATAGCCATTCCACAGAGCATGAATGATTTATGTAAACTGGTCTTGGACTTAGTGAACTTTCTTGTCTGAGTATCCTGGGAATGAGATTAGGATTTTCAAATACGGGTGGAGGATCGGGATCGGGATTAGACCTGTTGTATCTTCTTAAAGCTAGTGTGTTCAAAATTCTCAAGATTTTTATATTGCTTTACAACTTTCCACTTTTCAATCTAATGAATTCTAAACTTATCATCCAAAAGTTCAGAACTTCTCAATAGTACTGGGGTGATTTTTCATTATTCCCTAGTATGGTCGCCACTATGTTAGAGCCTAGATTGACCTCAAGCTGAAGGGAGGCAATCCTAGGATAACCACAAACCAAGCTTAACCTGGTAGCTAGCCCTACTAGGTCGAGAGAGGGCTCTCTCCTTGTGAATCTCAGTCAAGATGATTGGATCAGATATGGATTTTAGGCTAGGTATAGTAGATCTAGGGTTTTTGATTGATTTTTTTGGTTTTGTTGCTATATCAAATGGAGCAGGCAGCTTTGGGTCCAGGAAATCAAGTCAGGAATGCAAGGTGTTCTATGGGGCAAGGTAGGTAGGTGTTTTAGCACTTGAAATTGAGTGAGATGGTAGGTCTAAGACTGGTGAGGAGCTAATGAGGGCATGGAAAGATCATGTGTCCTTCTCAAACAGTAGAAAACATTAAAAAGTAAATGATTTCCCAAGGCAGAGCACTGTAACCAATGTATTCTACCTATCTATCTTGATATCATTTAGCTAGAAGAATGAATCAGATTGTGGGACACATAACACATGAGAAAAACTAATAAGAGAAGAAGAAACTATGCAAAAACTCTTTACCACAAGTATCCCATAAAAATAGCTGCAAATCCTGGTTTATTTCCTTACCAAACTACTGATAAAGGTGTACAACGTAGCTCAGAGCATCCAAGAGAGTCCAACCTTTGCTAATGACTGAAAAAATACATAATATAGGCATCAAACCACCTATGCTAGACATCAAGGGTCGAATTCAAGAAATAAGGAATTGTTACAACTATTTCCAAACAAGGAACGGGAATATAGGCAGTGGAACAGCTTGCCTCTATAAGCATGGAAACTGATTCATTAGCCCCCAAACCACGTCAAACTGATGAATCTACCCCCTAAGATCATTTTACAATTACATTTACATATTATGGCATTAATTACAATCATAAATTAATCCATGAAGAGAGAAAAATTCAACTTGCAGAGAAACTAGGCGAAAACTGGATTTTTTGGGCAAACTGGCTCTATGCACAGCACCACTGGCTAGGTGCGTAGCTCCGCTTCAGACCCAGTTTTGGAGGCCTTCCCCTTGGCCAAATTGAGCCCAAGATAGTTCATTGGAAATTTCTTCCTGTCTAGTTTCTGGAACATCTTGAATTTTTCCATTTAGAGGTCATTTTCCCCTTCAAAAGTGAAATCTCCCAAGGCTGCTTCTGTGTGTCCAAAAATAGGCAGAGAGGTCATTTTTTGTTAGTTTTTTAACCTTTTGGTGACCTATTTTTGCTCCAAAATTGATGCGATTTTCTGGGTTTGATGCTCTCATCATTCTGAATCCATATATATAAGACATTTCTTCAAAAATGCCTCCAGTGAAAAGCACCGGTGTTGTGCACCTAAGGCAATTTTCTGCATTCAAAATTTCAAAATTTGAAAATGGCAAAAATTTATCAAAAATTGCCCACATTTGGCACAAGGCACCACCATTAGTTGTTTTGATGGACTAGTGGGGCTTCAGCCAAGATTTTCAACTTGTCTTTCTCATTTTTGCTCCTTAAGGCCTTCCTCAACCTAGCTTTAAACTTCCTCATTCTTATGTTACAGATCTTATTGCAAGTCATGTAGTGGTAGGCCATGTGGCGAAGCATCTTCTTGTCTCTGTTGGCCTTCTCAATCAGCCTCTCAAGGTGTATATTAACCCTCTCAAGCCAAGTTTCCCTATCATTCTCAATTTCTTGTTCAATTGAAGTCAACTTGATATTTGCCTCCTTGGCCTTTTGCCTGTTTTGTTTGATCATTTGCAGCTCCATGAGGACTTTCTTGTTGCTCAATTGTTTGTTTTCTTGCTCTAAATATTTGATGACCCACTTAGCCCTCTCTAAGTTGTCTAACAAAGCTTGTATCTCAGTCTCTTGTTCTTTTATGATCATGTCTTTGGCAGTCTTTGGATCTTGAGTTTCCAAGTCAATGACATTAACTCCTTGTGTCTCCTCATGATCAAAAAGGTCAAAATCTCTTTCCTGCCCATCACTAAGATCCTTCTTATGCATATTTTTCTTGCCTTTACCTTTTCCCTTGTTTTGTTGCTCAACCTGTACCATTTTAGTTGAAGAAGAAGGCAAAACCCCTTCCACTCCTTGTGGAGATAGCATTTGCCTGTAGCCTGATGATGAAGGCAAGACCCCTTCCACACCCTGTGGAGATAATACTCGCCTAGCAGCTGCAAAATTTTTTCTAGTGCCCCTCTCATATGTCACAAACACTGGCACTCCAATAGTTTCAATCTCTTTGACCTTTTCATGTCCTGAAGGTCCACCTTCTTCATGATGCACTGATGAAAAGATTTGTGGGCCTTTGAACATCTCATGAGAAATTAAAGTTTCCCATGGCATGTTAAGAAGGTTTAGCTGATGTAGAACAATGATTTTAATCAAATAGTAGTGGTAGATATTAGTTAACTGTTGGGGATATGGTTTCTTCTTTACAATAAGTGTCATCTTCTCGATGTTTCTGAACATGAAGTAAGGGATACTCATCATCCTTACTCTATTGAAATGCATTAGAAGTCTAATGTGGTAGGCATACAATCAAGAGAACCTACCTTCATAAGTGAAGTACTTGATAATGATCTTCATCAAAGGAGCAAACCTATCTTCCAAGAACTTGAAGGGGAATACTCTCTTGAGTTCGTCTTTGTATCTAGCCTTGATGTAAGGCTTATAGTACTCCCTGTCAATATCCTTACCTTTGTTCCATTTTTCACCCACATATGGAATACTTATAGCCTCTGAAATGATAGCTGGTGATAAGGTGAATGTAATTCCAGCAAGGGATACTTCATTGTTGTCCAAATGTGTCACAAACAACCTTGCTAACTCATGATGAAATTTAACCCTTTCTACCATTTCACAAAAACCAAAACATGACTAGTGTTTAAAGCAAGAAATGGCAAGTAGGCAAGTTTGCAACTCCCTCAAACTAGTGGGCTCCTCTCTTATAACCCTTCCTCTTTTATGAGGCTTCCTGTGCTGTATGTTTCTCTCGCTGGAACTGTCACTAAGGGTATCTTCTTCAAGCTCATATTCACTATCTCTTTCCATTGTTTTTATTGTTGTGATCACTTGTGGTGAATGAAGAGATAGAGTGGATGAATGAAAGATGAGTATGAAGAGATTTTATGAATGAGTAGGTGAGAGCGAATGGGAGTGTGATTGGGATTTAGGGAGTGAGTAGGGTTTGGGGATAGTGTAGGGTTTAGGGATGTATGTAGGAATGGGATTTGGGGAAAATATATGAGGGAATGGTGTTTAGGAAATTTATATGAGGGAATGGGGTTTAGGGAACAGTAACAAATGGATGAGATAGGAAAGCAATAAATGAGTGAGATTTTAAATTGTATGAGACGGTTTGGTGAAAACACTAGGGTTTGACTTATGAGTGAGAGAATCACCAAGACTTGTTATAAAAACCCTTTTTCACAAGAAACAGTGAGGTACTTACTTGCAAAGAGGTAAACTTGGATGAATTTATCAATTTGGAGCGATTTGAAGCAATTTGGAGGCTTGGTTACCAGGTGCGCAGCGCCTCAGTCAAGTGCGTAGCGCCCATGTAAATTTAAACTGGGAATGGCTGCTAGGTGCACAAAGCCTCCCAGGTGTGTAGCGTCGGCCTCTAGTGCACAGCACCAGTCTGATTTTCTCCAAAAACGCAGTGATTGCATACCTTCGCTCAATGACGCTTAGAAATCGCATTTTTGGCTCTCCTTTAGCATTTGAATCTCAACATTAGCATAATGAAATGATCCAAAGAGATATGGATTTATATGACTTTCATTTTTTAATATTTGATGGTGAAAACCCACTTTTGTAATGTCTATGTGCTTTTTCAAATACTCTGTTTTTTGGATGCTTGATGTTTGCTTGGATAGGTGAACTGATGCTCAAATTCTTTCTAGTGGCAATTACTTGACGATATCACCAGGTGACCAGGAGCAGCATGGAACCATTTATTACATATGAAATCAATAAAATTACATGAAATTTAACAATAAAATACAAATGCTCTGTTTTCACCTCAAAACTAGTTTTTGAGGTGAGAACTTTATTAGGCTTACAAATTAAGAAATTAGTACTTTTCTAATCATTATTATCATCCTCATGTATCTGCTGACCATTATTAATCAATAGTCACTGAAATTTGACCATGGTAAAACCCTATACCTAATGAAATTGAAACCCTAAGACCTAAGACCTAATTGATGAAATAAACTGAAAATAAGTATAAATCATTGACTGAAAAAGGAGGTCAGCAGATAAATGTCATGAGGGAAAAAAATGAAATGAACCCTACCATGAGTAGATCCATGACCTAATGGAATGCAACTCATCAGAATGGGACTCCTAGTATGAAATGCAAAAGAGTAAATTTTGATCACTGATGGCAGTGTGAAGACACTAACACTAACAAGGCCTTCAGAGACAACAGGGAAAGTTGTGCAGATATTTTGGCAGCTAGCTCTTGGGATAATCTATTTAGTGAGGGGTTTATCAAGAAGTTGGAAGCGTTTATTGTGAGGCTTCACAAAAAAAAGGTACATCAACCAAATGAAGAAGCAATCTGTCCCGTAGGCTATTTTTAGCCTCGTGAACACTAAAATAGTTTTCTTTATTTCTATAGCAAGACCATAGAATGATAGAAACATTGAATATCCATCTCATAAATGAAAGTGTCGTTGCTTACTTGAAAATGTCTCAGTAATGAGTTAATTTTGAAAGAATATTACAGTTTATTTTATTTATAATGTTGTATTGAAAATATGTAAGGAAACTTATTTGTAAAATGATACGATAAAAGTATATACTTTTATAAGTATATAGTGAAACTTGTTTGCAAAATGATATAAATATTGAATGAAGGGACTAAATCTCTCTACATTTTCACGGTTAGATGCATTTAGTGGTACTTTAACCAAATCATGAATTTTGAACAAAGTTCTAAAAAAAAATTTCACATTAAAAGTAAGTTGTTGGTAATTAGTATGAAATTCGCTTCCAAAAGTTACAAAATTCCTTGAAAATTATTTGTTTTGCAATAGAAATCTATAAAATTCCTTGAAAATGATTTGTTTTGCAATAGAAATCTATTTTGTTTGAAATCCTCCAAGTTCTAACCAAATTTCCCTCCAATTAAGACCAAGAAATTTAGTGCCTTAGTTTCTCCAAGCACGCATAATTTTAATCTTCTTAATTTGTTTTAAATTTCAAATTTGGTTTTATTTTTATTGTAATTGGGGTTATTGGCACGAACTCCATTGCATTCCTTATTTTGTGAGGACACAATATTCCTAGTACATTTGTCACTTTTTAGTTGGGACTATGATAATGGAATTTAACATGGAAGCCATATAACAAAGCTAGGCATGGAGTGTTAAGTCCTATATAAGCCCCCCTGTTAACCCTAAAACCATTTATTAGACCCTAGATATTGAGTTATCACATTTCTATTGTTATAACGTTATGGTGGTTAGAACATGTCATCATACCATTTCATTAAAATTTTATCATTTGTCTCATGTATATATACTAAGGAGACCTAGCCTTGGGATAATAAAATCTTGTCTTATACATTTTATCCATTTTAAAAGGAGGTTCCCCCCTTAATTATTGGTTTCTTATCATTTATTAGGCATGGGATTTATAACATTTGATATCAGTCATCTTGGCATTTGCATTGTAACTTTTATTAGGACACTTCAAGAAATGAAATTTTTAGCACATTGAGGAGAGAACTCGTGGGGCATCTAGTTAAAACTTCAAATTTTGGTTTGCTATACTTTGGGAGATATATGTTGTGGAAGTTAGGGTTTTTTATTGGTCTTGAAATCTATTTCAAATGAGTTATCTCAAAATTTTCGCTATAAATTTTTCTGGGATGTTTCAAACTATGAAAATTGAATCAAATCGAGAAGACATCTCAACATATTTATAGTTAAAATTTTAGATTCTCATTCGTAGTAATTTTGAAGATATACCCTATTGAATTTAGGATTTGGGAATATTTCTGAAATTAATTTTAAACGAACAAACTTGGAACTTTTGCTATAATTTGCTTTCTGTGAAGACTTAGAACATGAACTTATAAACATATTGAGAAAACGCCTCAAAGTACGTTCAGTAAAAATTCCATATCATGGTTCACTATAATTTCTGAGATATACCTTATTGAAGTTAAGAATTGTGAATTGTCCCATAATCAATTTCAAAAGAGTAATCCTATAATTTTTGCTATATTTTTTTTTTCTGGGACATTTCAGACTATGAAACTGTAAAAATTCCTTGTAGATTCAAACTACTAATTGTAATATGCTAAAACAATAGACTTGAATTTACTCTACTCATCAGCAAAAACAATAAACAATCGATGAAATCACGAAGCATATAAGAGAAAGAATTCAATCACACATAACACAATAATTATCTAGGGAAAGCCACAACTAAAAACCCATGTTATCTCTATATTGCATTAATCAGAAGATATGAGAAGAAAATACAATGTTTTTTCAACCTGAACAATCTCTGCACAAGTACAATCTCACCCACTGCTTCACAAACCATCTCAAGCCAATACTTAGCCAAATACGATGCCTGCCAAGCTCCTACTTCATTGCGCTCACAAGCTCCATGCACAAACTTGTGCTTCCTATTGCTTGGTCTCACCAACTCGTGCTCACCAAAACAATAACTTGTGCCTTCATTCCTCCTTTAAAGGCAATACAAATGGTTAAAATTAATGAGTTCTTTAATTAAGGAATGATTTATTTTAGGCCTTCTTCTGACTGCATGCACCATCTGTTTAATTTAGATGATTTTACAGCTAATAGTACATTGTGCCCGAACTCCAATCTCAACTAATTCTTTCTCTGATCTGACATGCACGAGTTAATTATGAGTGAATCTCCAACTTACTAGTTGAGCAGTGTTGGTTACACCCCACTACTGGATCTCCCACTAATTCGTCCATCAGTTGGAACTAATTTAACTAAATTTAACTCAGTTAAACTGAATTAAATAATTGAAACTCAAAAGAACTCAACGTGGGCCCCTAAAATTTAGGAACCACTCTCCATGACTCTGTATGGACTCTCAACTCGAATTAAATAAACCAATTAATCCAAATTAACTTAGTTAACTATTACAAGTTCCTATGAGAAATAGAATTAGAATTTAATTCCTAATTTAATTTAATACCAAATTAAATTAGGATTTTTCTTGATCTTATTTTTAACATTTCTTTTTGATATTTTCAATACTTCCTCTCAATAAGAAAGGATTCAACTCTATCTTGATTTGGTACCTTTGGAATGTTCTGCATGCAACTCTTGTCACTATTGTTGTTGTTACTGCAAAATCTGCAACCAAAAAGCATCCAAAAAAAATAAGTTGAATCAATTGTGTCTGCAACTGTCTACTAGGAAAATAAACCAATTAATCCAAATTAACTTAGTTAACTATTACAAGTTCCTATGAGAAATAGAATTAGAATTTAATTCCTAATTTAATTTAATACCAAATTAAATTAGGATTTTTCTTGATCTTATTTTTAACATTTCTTTTTGATATTTTCAATACTTCCTCTCAATAAGAAAGGATTCAACTCTATCTTGATTTGGTACCTTTGGAATGTTCTGCATGCAACTCTTGTCACTATTGTTGTTGTTACTGCAAAATCTGCAACCAAAAAGCATCCAAAAAAAATAAGTTGAATCAATTGTGTCTGCAACTGTCTACTAGGAAAATGGTGTTGATGTTTACTCTGCTACTGAGCCTCCTGCTCTGTTGTCAACACTTCTCTGCACTCCTCAATAGTTGACTAACACTGATAGTCATGCTATTGAATACAGTAGGCCCTTGTAGCAAGGGAATGATCCATGAGACAAAAAACACCTCAATGGATCCTGCCCAAATTTTTGAACTCCTGGGACTATTGCTTCACATCGCCACACCTCTCACCTAGAGGTATGGTTGCATGTGCTCCCTCTTCCCACTTGGCTCGAAATTCCCCCCTACTGGAGCTCTTTGCTTGAGTGGATGTCTCCACTTGGTCTCCTCTCCACTTATCCAAGTGTGGCTGCTCCACAACTTGCTGAGGTTGCTTTTGAGGTTGCATGTTGAGAGGTAATTCATGCTCCCTCTCAACCACCAAGTCTCTAACCTTTGCCTTGCTCATTAACGCTTTGCATGCATGAGCCAAATATGATCTACTCATACTGTTGTTGCTATTGCTCTGTTGTTGCTTCTGCATTGTTGCTGCAACTAATGCAATAATGAGTCTGATCTCCCCATATCCTGAAGTACTAGCTTCCATAGGGATGCTCCCTCTGAAACTAGACTTCCTTCAGAGTTTTGATCTCCTTATGGGAAATCTCGCCGCTCCTCAATCTACTAATATCAATTATCACAACTCCTTTTTGTGTCACTAAACATTAACTCATTGATCTTCCCACTAGCAACCTTATAGCTCCATTAAGAAGTTTGCACATAGGGTCTTCTGAATCTGCCTTGAACTAGAGCTCCATCAATTTGCAAGGAAAATTTCGAATTATTCTATAGTGATCTCAACTCTGATACTATGTAGAATTTTATTGTAGAATCAAACTGCAAAATGTGATATGCTAAATAAATAGAGTTGAATTTACTCTACTCCTCAGCGGAAACAATAAATGATCAATAAAATCACGAAGCATGTAAGAGAAATAATTCAATCACACATAACACAATAATTATCTAGGAAATCCACAACTAAAAACCCTTGCATTTGTATATTGCATTAATCAGAAAATCTGAGAAGAAAATACAATGTTTGTTCAACCGGAACAATCTCTACACAGGTACAATCTCACTCACTACTTCACAAACCAGCTCAAGCCAATACTTAGCCAAATTTGTTGCCTACCAAGCTCCTACTTCATCGCACTCACAAGCTCCATGCACAAACTTGTGCTTCCTACTGCTTGGTCTCACCACTCATGTTCACCTAAACAATGATTAAACTTATGTCTCATTCCTCCTTTTAAAAGGCAATTTGGAATGGTTAAAATTAGTGGGGTATCTAATTAAGATGTGTTATGTAACCAACTCACAAAATAGAAGAAAAGATAGATCAGACTTCAAAACAACCTCTCAAGGGGCAACCTCCTTTACATTACACAAATGAACAATTCTTTGATGATACAATGAAAAAATTCCCTTATATATAAGGAGTCTAAGAGGTCACATATATTCAAAGTCCACAAAAACATAATAATATAAGGGCACAATATAACAATAGTGGACTAAATGGGGCACAAAATAACAATATGGGGACAATAGGGGCACAATAATAACAATCGAGGGATACCAATGACAAAGTAATGGGGGATCACTAGTATTATAGGGACCTAACATGCCCCTCTCCTTCAAAAAAGTGTTTTCCTCAACGCTTGAGTAGTTCTGGATGTTTATGTATAAAATTTTCATCCTCCCATATGGAATCTTCAGCGAGTAAGTTCATCCACTTGATGAGATACTCTCAAATTGATCGATTTCGTAGTTGTCGAGTTCTTGTTTCTGGAAAACTTAGTGCACTCGGGAAGTTGTAGGAAGCTCCAATTTGTATGCCATAGTACAAATCTTTTGCAACACCTTCTATAGACCATAATACTTTGCTGATAATTTATTATCCTTCTTAGCTTGCTTGAGGGACATTTGTTTATATGGTTGTAGCCGTAGGAATACCCAGTCACCTACATCAAAACTTATTTCACTGCAATGTTGATCTGCCTATTGTTTCATTCTATTCTATGCCAAAGTGAGTTTATTCCTTAAGAGTTGGAGAACTTGTTGTTGATGCTCGATGTGATCTTCCACTGCTTGAACTTTAGAATTTTCTCTTAAATATGATGTGATGGATGGTGGATGATGTCCATAAAGTGCCATAAACGGGGTCATTTTTGTTGCAATATGGAAGGAAGTGATATCCACCATTCAGCCAGAGGAAACTATTTGACCCATTGTGTTTGTTTATCAGATACAAAGCAACGAAGTTATCCTTCCAAACATTTGTTTACTATCTCAGTTTGCCCATCAAGTTGAGGATGATAAGATGAGCTAAGAGCTAACTGATTACGAAGACAAGAAAATAATTTTGTCCAAAAATTTCCAGTGACAATGGGATATCTGTCACTTACAATAATCTTTGGTTTTCCATGTAGCTTTTGAATTGTTTCAATAAATGCAGTGGAAATTGTACTGGATTTAAATCGATGAGATAATGCACAAAAGTGTGCATACTGGTAAGTCTGTCAACTACCACCATGATGACGCTCTTTCCTTCTAACTTGGGTAATCCCGTGATAAAATCCATTGAAACATCTTCCCAACTTTGGCTTGGAATGGATAAAGGTTGTAATAGACCTGGGTATTAATTGTTTCAACTTTATTTTGTAAGAAAACCAAACATTCTGCCACAAACTTTTGAATATCTGATTTAAGGCCATCCCAAAAAAATTCCTTCTTAACCCTGTGGTAAGTTTTTAAAAATCCTAAGTGCCCTCCTAAGGGAGAGGTATGCAATTCCATAAGAGTATTTTATTTGAGTTGGGAATTCTTACATATGTATAAGCGATCTTTGTACCAAAACGAATCATTTTTCCAACTAAATTTATTAGATGCACTAGGATCTTGTTGCAACTTTTGAATGAGTGCCCACACTTCTTCGTCATTCTTTCATTCATCCCTTGCTTCGTTTATCCAATCTGGTTGGATAATATAAATGACACAAAGCAATGCTTCCGCATCCTCATCCTTTCTTGAGAGTTCATCTGCCACAACATTTTGCTTCCCTTTTTTGTAGATGATTTCAAAGTCATCACCCAACATCTTTGTGACCCATTTTTTCTGCTCTTCTAAAGATAATATTTGTTCTAAAAAGTATTTAAGACTATCATGATATTTTTTTACCTTGAAGTGTCTTCCCATTAGGTAGGGTCGTCATTTCTTAAGTGCATGTAATATTGCCAACATTTCCTTCTCATAAATAGCTTTGTGTAAATACTTTCATTTGATTGGATGACTTTCGAAAGCAATGGGTCTTTCTTCTTTCATTAAAATAACACCAATTCCATTTCTTGAGGCATCACATTCCACAATAAAAAATTTTGTGAAGTTCGTTGTAGCTAAGCCTGGTGCTTGGCACATTGCTTCTTTAAGATGTTCAAAGTCCTTCATTTATTCTGGAGTCAATGAAATTGCACTTTCTTCAATAATGTTGTTAGAGGTGCTTCTATTCTGCCATTATTCTTAACAAACTTGCGATAATACCCTGTCAACTCGAGAAATCCTCGTAGATGCTTTATGGATGTGGGGATTTTCCATTCCATAATGGCTTTAATTTAACTATAGTCTACCTTAACACCTTCATGAGATACAATATGACCCGGATATTCCACCTCTTGTACTCCAAAGAAACATTTGGAGCTTTTTGCATATAATTGTTTCTCCTCCAATAGTTAGAGCACCTTGTCAACATGTTAAACATGATCCTTCCAAGATTTGCTATAGATTAGGAGATCATAAAAAAATACTAACACACATTTTCTATGGAAGGGTTTGAAAATGGAATTCATCAAACCTTGAAATGTAGAAGGTCCATTGGTAAGGCCAAAAGGCATGACCAAAAATTCATAATGATCCTCATGAGTTCTAAATGTTGTTTTCGGAATGTCTTCAGTCTTCCTTCTAATTTCATGATATCCTGAACGAAGATCCAACTTGGTGAAGTAAATTGATCCATGCAATCCATATAATAATTCATCAATGACAGGAATGGTAAATTTATCTTTAATAGTGATCTTGTTGAGCTCCCTATAATCCAGACACACGTGCCATGATCCATCCTTCTTGTGTGGTAATACTACTGGAGCAGAGAAAGAACTTTGACTAGGTTGGATTATACTAGCCTCCCGCATTTCTACAACCATACGTTCAATTTCACTCTTTTTGGCATAGGGATATCTGTAAGGCATGATGTTTGGAGGAACACTTCCTGGAATCAAATGAATAGCATGTTCATGATCATGAATAGGTGGGAGGCCTTTAGGAGTCTCAAATACCTTGGAATGATTGTCCAAGACTTTTTGGAGATATGGAGAAATAGATGATTTCGATGTGGGAACCTCTAACGAACATAATTGTGCAATTACGCCTCGTTGTTCTCTATTTAGAAGCCATGTCATTCCGTTAGAGCTTATTAACTTTTCTGGTTTCCCTGCGATACCCCTTAATTCAACTTCCTTTCCTTCCGAACAAAAATTCATGAAATGTTCTTGAAAATTAAAATCTATTGTACCCAAGGATTGTAACCATTGGACTCCCATTGGAATGGAAAGCATTTGGTTATTCAATACATATTCTCCCATGGATAGCTTGATATTATGGCACTTTCCCGAGAAATTTATGGTTCCTCCACTTGCAACCATCACTTGAGACTATGGTGTTGGATATAGGAAGCAATTCAATTCCTTGGCTATCTTACATTGAATAAAATTATGGGTACTGCCCGAATCAATCAACACTATTACATTTTTCTTCTTGATATGTCCTCTTATCTTGGTAGTTTGAGGAGTGGTAATTCTAGCCAATGCATTACAAGATATGGTCGGGTTCATTTCTTCTTTATCTAGGGTTTCTTCTTGGTGTATATCCTCTTCTTTTGACGTTTCTTCTTCTTTCTCTTCCTCCTCTTCACAATCTATGTAAAATAATTTCTTCTAAGTACACTTATGACCTTTAGTGTATTTTCTATCACAAATATAACAAAGCCCTTTTTCTCTTTTTTCTTCCAACTTTTTTGGTGTCAACCTTGTAGGTTGTGGAAGACTAGGGGCAACAAAACTTCCATCTTTACAGTTTTGAGTGGTAGGCTTCCTTGTTGCCATAATTTTGCTTTCCATTTTTCTTGTCAACCGGAATGCGTTCTCTAGTGAATCAAGTTCCCAAAGACAAACCTCATGTTGGATGTTATCCTTTAAAGTTCCTATGAACACATCAATCATATGCTCCTCTAGAATATCTTTTACCCTTATATTCAATTTTTGGAAGTCCTTAGTGTGCTTCAGCATTGAACCTTTTTGTTTGAGATTTATCAATTGGCTAAAAAAAGTGTTGTTTTTCGTATCCTCATAATGTGCTATCATTTCTTATGTAAAAATTGCCCAAGTGACAATTTGTTTATGAGAGAAAAGCCATCGATACCATCCAAATTGATTTGGTTACAAATATAAAGTTGCAATGCATACCTTTTCTGTGTTTTGCACATTATGAGATCAAAATATTGCTCCATCCATGGTATCCATGTTACGGGATCCTTTCCATCAAACTTCCTCATATCGATCTTTGGAACATGGTGGGTCTTCAATCCAATGTTAAAGTCTATGAAATCATGATTAACACTTATTTTGTTCTCTTCATGAGTTTCCTTTACTACCCTTTCATCATTAGTAATCATTTCTTGTAGTAACTTTGTCAAATCTGTCTTCAAATCTTCCTTGTTGCGTTAAATTTTTTCTTCTATACCATCCATCTTAGCAAATCTGTCTTCAAATCTTCCTTGTTGCGTTAAAATTTTTCTTCTATACCATCCATCTTAGCTTCCACATCATTCATCTTAGCTTCCAAGTCTTTCTTTAAACCATTCATCTTATCATCCACACCTTTATTTAAACCATCCATCTTATCTTCCATGCCATCCATCTTAGCTTCCATGTCTTTCTTTAAACCATACATCTTAGCTTCTGTTACTTTTTGTGAGAGTGAATTTTGTTGCACTCGGTCTCGTAATTTTGATATATCATGTTGCATTTCTTCCTCTTTTTCATAAGTCATGCTAGAGCTTTCAGGTTGCTTTCTAGGTGTTTCCATTTTATTTCTTCGAGGCATCAATTAATGATAATTATGCTTCACTATGCCCTTTGAATTCCTTCAAACTATTTTTTCAAACCAAACTTACGAAAAATTTTAAAAAAACTACACACCTTTTTTCACTTTCTAGGATCTATTGTAACTCTGTAATTTTGAATCTGCAAGGTCTGAAATTGCATCCTGCGATAGAAATCTAAGTCCTCTTTCCAACCCCGCCAGTCTGATCAATATTGGACTCTCCAAGGAAGAGTTATGCCAAATCTCCCACGATGACCTGATTATAGATTGGTTCGTTAGAGCGAAGTTGTACGAAGTTCCATGTGTCACTGTTTTGAACTTAAGACCTGAAACCGATACACATAACACTATAGGCCATCCTTTTTCTTTAAATTCTTACGAAATTTCAATCTGATGCTCAAAGAGAAAGTTGTGTCGATTTTCCCCAGGTCACCTGTTTGAGATATAATTTGGGAGCCTGAAAAAACCCTAACTTCCTTGGATCCTATCTCTGCAAATATAGACATAAAATATATGAAATTAGGACCTGATGTTCATCAAGATTTTGGCTCAAATGGGTCTTAATTTCAGCTTCTGAAATGTCATAGAAACAAATTTATAGCGAAAATTCCATGATGACCTATTTGGAGCAGCGAAACCCTAAAATCCAAGCCTCTGATACCAAATGTTATGTAACCAACTTACAAAATAGAAGAAAAGATAGATCAATGAATTCAAAATTAGCCTCTTCGAGGGGGAAACCTCCTTTACATTACACAAATGAACAATTATTTGATGATACAAATGATGAAACCTCCTTTCTATATATAGGAGTCTAAGGGGTCAGAATATAATCAAAGCCGACATAAAAATAATAATATAAGGGCACAATAATAACAATAGTGGGCTTCTATGGGGCACAATAATAAAAATATGGGGACAATAGGGGCACAACAATAACAATAAGGGCTACAATGACAATAGTAATGGGGGAATCACTAGTATTATAGGGACCTAACATAATGATTTATTTTAGGCCTTCTTCTAACTACATGCACCATCTCTTTAATTTAGATGATTTTACAACTGATAGTACATTGTCCCTGAACTCCAATCTCAACTGGGCCTTTCTTTGATCTAACATGCATGAGTTTATTATGAGTAAATCTCAAGTTTACTGGTTGAGCAGTGCTAGTTAGACCTCACTACTGGATCTCCCACTAATTCCTCCATCATTTGGAACTAGTTTAACTAAATTTAACTTAGTTAAACTGAATTAAATAATTACAACTCAAAAGAACTCAAACCGAAACCCTAAAATTTAGGAACCATTCTACATGACTCTAGATAGACTCCCGACTCGAATTAACTAAGAAAACTAAATCAAGTTAACTTAGTTAACTATTACAAGTTGCTATGAGAATTAGAATTACAATTTAATTTCTAATATAATTCAAGGACCAATTAAATTGGGATTTTTCTTGATGTTATTTTTAACATTTCTTGTTGCTATTTCAATAGAAACTTTTAGAAATATGAGGAGACATATTGAAGTGATTCAAGTAAAAAATTCATAATCATATACAAATTATTGGACATGTGGCATGCTATACAGGTTTGATCTTGGTAAGAGGCCAAAAAATCAACAAGCTTTGGGAAAATTACCATAAATTTCACTTGGCATATCAAATTTTGGTCCAAGTTAAGGAGTTTAGAGAAGACATACCATAGTATTACATGACAAATTTTAATATTTAGAAAGGCTCAAATATCAGATATATATCAAGGCAAAGGCCATCCATCTAGATAATATCTAAATTAAGATTTTAAAGGTACACAACTTACAAGTGGCATAACTTTTAATTAAAAGAACCATTTTTTTGAGTGATTGGAATTTGTGAAAAAGAGGAGTATTATTATTATTTTCTCACATGGCTCCAAAGAAAGATTGAAAATCCCCTACACTGATTAAACCTTTTGAAGGATAATTCATGATTGATGAAGAAATAGAATATTTCAAGTACTAATTATCATATTGAAAGGTTAGGTTAAGCAAATAAATGATAATATGAGGGTTGAATTATCGTTGTTTATGGGATTAGTTGATGAAAACAAGATAGAAATACAAAAATCCATGACTGGAAATAAGAAAGAAAATAAAAAAAATACAAACCATGCTATTGAAAAATCTTCTTGAAAGGGGTATGGAGATCCAAGGAAATCACGAACATAAGCAGGAGCATGGTGTTGAGACTCTATCACATATGGAGATTATTTTATCATAATTGGAGAGCACAAAGGTTGAATCACATAACCATAATTGTGACTTTTCAATCCAAGATCCACAACATTGGAGCTTCAATTTAGCACAAAGGATCTACTACATTTTAAATATTGATATAAGGAACTTTATGGCAATGATCCTATAACATGGATATTACAAATAGAGCAATACTTTGATCGACACCAAGTGGAAAACTTACAAAAGGTAAATATTGCATCCATGCTTTTACAACAAGATCAACATGTATGGTAGTAATGGCTTTGTTAAAGGAAAAGGGATTTCTTGTATCTTGGTACATTTTTACAAAGGAATTGATAGCACATTGTTTGGATATTAAGAGTAAAACATTTTGTAGTGAATTGGCAAATGTTCGACAAAAAGATCTAGTTATAGAACACATTTAACAATTCCCAAGTCGAGTCTCACGGTAAAGAACATTTCATGGGATAATTTGTTAGACCTATTCATGGGAACTTTAAAGGAAAACGCCCAATATATGTGTGTCTCTTTAAACCTAAATCACAAGAGCATGCTTTCATTCTAGCAAGGAAAGTTGAAATTAAAAATATGGCTACTAGAGACTTAGGGACTTGTCTAGGCAGGTGATAATTTTTCACCCAACGATGATTTTCTGATTGGAATTATGAGTTTTTTTCAAAAAAAATTGAAACTAAGAGTCTTTAAATCTTTTTTTAATGGTGGAAATAGATTAAACACCCTTAAGAACCCTTAGAGCACCTTAAATTCATAAATTTGATAGTTGTAACCTGAATTTCCAAAAATTTATGTTGGATTTCGTTAAAATCATGCTTGAAACAATCATTCTTTTCTATCTGAAATTGTCACCTGTTTAGGCTAAGCTAAAATTTGGCCACTAATAACTATAGAGAAAATCATGCTCCCTCTCTTGAATCAACAAAGTTGACACCTCAACAAATGGTTAAAAGAAGAGCAAAGGGACTATGTTCCAACTGTGACAGCATGTATAGTAAATGGCATAAATGCGATGGTAAAAAAATATTTTATATGGACTATGAAGATGAATGAGATCAAGAAGTCGAATCGTCACAAGATCTCCAACTAGAAGAGACTACTCCAACAATATTTTGTCATGCATTCGCTGGAATTAGTACTCCACAAACACTTAATACAGAAGGATATGTAAAAAAGGAAAAAGTAACAGTATTGATTGATTCAGGTAGTATCCATAACTACATCAATTCAAATTGGAAAAATTTCTCAACTTCTTTCTTTTTCGAGCAATAGGATGTTAAGTAATGAGTGCAGATGGAGGTACCATAAATTGTTCAGGGAAGTGCCATAATATTAAGCTAAATATGGGGGAGCATTTATTGGATAGTCCCATGATTCTAATCCAAATGGATGGTGTTGATGTTGTATCAGGGGTCTAGTGGCTACAATCATTGGGAAAACTGACCCTTAATTTTCAATATCTTTTGATGATATTTTCATCAATAAGAAAGGAAAGAGAATTAAACTTAGAGGTATCCATGGGAAACCCTCTAAAGTGGTAAACTCCAATAACATGATGAAAAAAGACAAAAAGGAAATACATGATCCAAAAGATAAAAAATATGCTTAAAAATAAAATTGCTCAAAATCTCTCGAATTCAACGCCAAATCGTAGATCTCGACGTTTTGATTCCAACGATGCTTGAATCGCCTCAATTTGACACCATCTGAAATTTATCATGTTCTGGAGTTTTTGACAAACAACTAAAAATTCAACTTGCAGGGTTGACTGGGTAGACCATACGTTGACATGGAACTGATGTTAGCAAGATGATTGGGAGGTACAATAGCCAGATGGGCCAATCCCATGCCAATCCCGTGAGGACAAGTGGTATGTTGTTATTGGTATTTGAGTTTGTCGTTGGGCCAATTACAGGCCACCACATGGCCCTATAGAAAGGCAATGAGTGACTCTAGTTCATTGGTTAAAATTTTGTTTCGACCGATGGACCTTCGCAGGGTTCGACCCTGAGACCTCACAACACACAATTGAACACCCTACCACTATGCCACGATACCACTTTTTATAACTAAGGTCATGGTTATATTTATTGTGTTGCGATGGTGCCTTTGGGGGGGAGGGGCGGATCGGCGGGCTCGCCCGACCAGCCCAACCCCGAGTTATATGGTATATCATGTGACCGAGCACGAAGCAGAGAGGGGAGAGGCATGTTGTCTCCCTAATGATCTAAAAGATTGCATCATAACCAATGAATTTGCGGCTGAACCTGCACAAAATTGTTTCTATATGAGGCCACAAAAGTCTAGTTTCGTTGCCAGTTTATATAGAAGATCGATTTTGCAGAACAGTTAGCAGGGAAATGAGGAAGGAGGCCTAACTTGGCCATTTTTCAGCGTTTTTGAGCCCAAGAATAGCCTAAATTGGGGTTTTTTGGTGTTCTGGACACAATGGCAGTGTTATTTTTTCAATTTGAGCATTTTATGTTGATGTAATTACACATTTGAGCATATAATTTAAAGTGCCAACATTGGAATTTGGACCCAGAGACGTAGCGCAGGAGTGGTGAACTTTGTCATCAAATTGTTGTTTTGAGATGCTGCTTGTTGTCCATTTTCACTGTTAAATTCTACAAAAATTAACTTAGTTTATGTGTTTTTGTGATTTCGATCCATTGCCCATAAGACATAAACTATATTGCAAAACTTTACATGAGACATATTATACTAGCTTGTCTGCCATTTAAATTCAGCTAGTCAAACAAATACCTCAACCCACAGTGATTGCTCATCAATGTAAACCTCCTACCCATAAAACATAAACTAGTTATTTGATACATACTATACTTATGTTTAATCCCACCAAACTAGATGAAATATGTGTTCAGGCACCTCATTTAGAATCAAGAGGCAAGAATGTTCCTCAAGAGACTGGCAAGAAACCTTCAAAATCTATAGACAAAGAAAAGGGGAAGTTTAAGGCAAAGGAAAAAATAATGCTACAATCAAGAAAGAGGGAGAGAAGCTTACTAGTAAACATTGACAAAAGAAGGCCACGATGAATACTATTATTGGAAATTACATCCATAAATGATACCAAAGAAGTTCAATAACAAGGGGAAACAAAATATTGTTGCTACAACTCAACAATATCTAGGATCTAATTCAGGTGATGAAACCAAAATCACAACCATGGGAATGAAAGGTATAACTTATAATGCAAGTACTAGTTCTTCTAGTAAGCCTATAGAATCTCAAATAATAAAGAAAGAAATGAGATTTTTCATATCAGGGTCATCACAAAACATACAAAAGTTGATACATTGTATGATAGTGGATCCCAATCCAATCCTATCTCTGAAGCAATTGTCAAGAAACTTAGTCTAGAAACTACACCTCATACTAAACCTTACCCTTTGGGTTGGGTATGTGATGATTCCAAATTACAAGTGACAAGAAAATGTAAACTTAAATTCGCCATCACTACTAATTTTATAGATGAGGTGGATGTTGTACCACATGATATTTGCAGGATTGTTTTAAGGAGTCCCTATTTGTATGATTGAAAAGCCACATTATATCTTCATAATATGGAATATTTTTTACCCTTATGTTCAATTTTTGGAACTCCTCAATGTGCTCCATTATTGAACCCTTTTGTTTGAGACTTATCAATTGGCTAAAAAAAGTATTGCTTTTTGTATCCTCATAATGTGCTGTCAATTCTTCCATAAAAATTGCCCAAGTGTTAATTATTTTATGAGAGCAAAGCCATTGATACCATACAAAC